>JAPYZR010001967.1:0-18796 GCA_030522945.1 Trichopria nigra
CACAATCACTGTTATGTAACTGTGACAATTTTGAGGCGGACATTTTAATGTAACTGTTACATAACTGTGACATAACTTCTGTGATGGTTGACTGGGATGTGTCTACCATGATACTTTAGGTATACTCTACATCGGGCTCATCATACATTATTCTGGAAAAAACCAACTGGAATTACGTAAAAAAAAAACATTTTCTTAATTTGTTTACTTATAGATCAATCGACTTGTAGATCAATTTTAATATATGTAAAAAAAAAATACTGAAATGTCTGGAAATAACTTTCGTTACCTCATAATTCTGACTTCATCAGAACGTTTACTCTCAACATTGAACAAAGTAGAACAATTTCTACAAAAACAGATGCTTTCGTTTATGCATCGAATCAATTCTCTACAAATATTGTACGTTTTATGTACGATCCCTCCAATGAAATCGTCAATTTTTCGAAAATGTTAAAAATCCCAGCGCGATTCGCGACTACCTCGTAGAAACTTTAAACTGGAAATGAATTCGCCAAGACCCGTCTCCTGCACACGCACAACGCGCAGGCGCATATATTTTTCCGGGGAACGGACGGCCAATAGTAATTAGTGCCTGAATAATGAAACCACGGCATGTGTTTTATAATTGTCGCCTTTATCAAAGATTCACATTCACGCCTCTTGCGCTTCCGGGTAACGCGTCTAAGAATACGAGACACGTCCAGAGAACAAAGAAAAAAAAAAAAAGAAGTAAGGTGTTAAATTTACCGTTAAAAGCTTTCCAAGGTAGTAATTAATTGTATCAAGACGCGGCTGAATGCAAAGACAAAGAAATATATTGTAGCAAAACTACGAATGCAGGAGCGCGACACAGTTTCAGCGCTTGATATAATTAACACTTATATCACAGGATGGTGTTTGAAAAGAGCCTAGAGCATAGACTCCTGCCGTTACCGTTCTTTATCTTGACGTTGGCCGGAGCGTGGTGCCCCTCTTATTTCGGTCCTTTTAAAAAACGATTATATTATCTTTATTCCTTATTGGTATTCACCACCCAAATTGCCTTCATTGGCGAAGTGATCTTTTACTTAATTGAATGCATAAGATTTAAAATATTCGAACCGTGGCCGATTTTCATGCTGACGACGCTCCTCAACAGTGTCTACAAATTACTCAGTGCCCTTCGTCAAGGCTGGATTCTCCCGCTTATCGATAAGGGTTTCAGCGATCGATGGCAAATCCCACGAGATTCCATAGAAGAAATGGTCATTAACGAGTTTTCCCAAATTTCCAGGTGATTTATCTAATTATGTTGAACGTCAATTATTAGAATGTAATATGCATATACATATTATATGTACAGTCATTTTATATTATATACAATATAAAAATATTATAATATCCTAATTTGGGCTAGATGTAAATTGGACGTCAAATGGACGTACTGAAAGTCCGATCTGGTCGAAGTTTGGACGCACTTATTGTGCTATCTTGGATTCGCATATTATACATACAATACATAATGCATATCGGTTATTTCATTCATTCAAAATGGACGTTCATTGTACGTCCAAAGTACGTCCACTTTTAGTACATTCAAAAATAATGTTACTATGATATCCAATCATTTTTCAAAGTTGTAATAATGGACGTCCATCATAACCCATTTAAGAGGATCGCATCAATCGAAGTTCGTTTATAAATTGTACAGGAGGGCGCATACATTGTACACTACGGTATTTGTCTCTGTGGCAGCGATGAAAGCTTCGCTGACGATATTCATTAAGGCCGACGGGAAAATGAATCTCCCGTGCGAAGGCCGATTTCCTTACGACATTCAGATTCCCTTAAATTATTGGCTGACTTATTGTCATCAATTGATGTCGGCTTGTTTTCTGTGCGCGCTGATCATCGGCACGGACCTTCTGCTTTCCGCCTTTTTATTACAAATTTGCCTGCAACTGAAACTGATGAAACACAGATTGATTCGATATAAACAAATCTCCGTGGAAAATTACGAAAAATTGCCTTCTAGCGTGGTGCAGCATTTGGAGCGAAGGATCGTCAAGGAATTCGTCACTGATCATCTGTTTATTTATAAGTAATCTGCAAATATATAGGCGACTTCGATTATTCGACTGTTATTAATCGATATTTCTTGTCAATTTTTCCGTTCAGTTTTTCAGATGAGGTCAACAAAAGCTTCTTTGGATGGATCTTTTCCCTATTTCTAGTTGGAACGCCAAACCTTTGTATCAATGCGTATCTCATGTTTTTTACCGATAGTACCGTCGAATTTTTCGTGGCCGTCGGCTTAGGAGTTGTCTGCTTTTCACAGATACTTTTGCTGTGTTGGTGCGGGAACGAAGTTTCGTTAAACGTATGTATAATTGTACTTTTCAATTATGCGAAACATGTCGTAGCATGGTATTCACCTGAAAGCTTAATATATTGATGATGTGGATGTGTGTTTATTTAATTATATACTTTTTCATTATTTTGGTCTCCTTTTACTCTAAATGACACGTAAACAACGAGCAACACATATATACATGACATACACGTACACTACACAATACACAAATAATGTTTCGACACATGAAATTACGTCACGATATAATATTTCTCGAATAGAGCACAGAAGTTAAAAATGCCGTTTACGAAATGGACTGGACAAATTTGGGCAACTCAACGAAGAAAGATCTGGTTTTCATCAATCTTCGTGCGTCCAGGCCGGTGACCGTAACAATTGGGTCCATTGTTCCGTTGAACGTTGACTCGATGATTAGCGTGAGTACCCGTTTAATGATTCCGCGATTATGTTTATAGAAAAAAAGTGAATAAATGAAATTGAAAATGAAATAAAATAATGATCTATCCCTTGTTTGCAGATTTTGAAAACGTCCTATTCTGCGTTAAATGTCCTCAAACAAACGTGATTATTCCGTCGGATGGTGTTCCGTGGCATTCTTTGATTGTACATAAATTCCCTGCATAATATACTGTACAATATGTGAATAACTTAAAATTCGATAAGCATGCAGAAAACGTATTATACCTTTGAACCCGAACCTTCGTGGACGTATGCATTCTGGATCCGTATTCTTCCATTGCTTCGTTATCAGTGGCTCGATGATGTCATTATTCAACCATTTTAGTGTAATCGTTTTTGCCTGATGAATTAAACATTGAAAAGAATCATCACTCATCTTATTTGGTTTGAGGACGATTGCTCGCGTTATGTGGTGGAAAAGGTCGAACTCTGTGATCCATCTGTTTTGATGAGGCCTGATACGTCGAATAATCTTTCGAGATCGAGGGATTACGTAATTTCGGTAAAAATTATGCTATGAGATGTACCCTAGGCCAGGAATGACAATATCAAAATACAAAAATACTCCAAAGTACGTAATCATCGCCTTATTTTCTATTTTAAATGTCGTCAAAACTGTTTTTATCCGCACACATCCGCGAACTACTTATACATGCATATACATTTTTTTCTGTTCGTGTTTAAAGATATTTGTACCCATCTGTGGCACATTAAATAACTTTATTCGTTTTATCGTTAGAAATATCATATTAGGGTTTAGTTCGTGAGAAACTTTGATACGAATGCTTTCGCGTTAGTAAATAAGTAGGAAGCTTTAATCAACAGCTTTAGCGGTTGGTATCACCCGCCTTCAAACACTCGACACACACTCGATGCATCCCTATCACCAGCAATGAGAGCTTATTTCCGGTCATCACATCCTCAACAGAATCGTCCATCCGCATTTCTCTCGAATCGACTGATAATAATTCTAAACTCAAGTTCGTACATGGTAAATGATATAATCTGATATACGGCATAAAATTCTTGAATGAATGAGGAATTCACGTTTTCATTATGAAAGAGTCCTCAACATAATTACATCTTTTCACTAAGGTAAGCTCGCATATAAGCTCGTATTTATTTGTTAATTACACACGCGTTTGATTTGTGGTTTATAAAAATTAGCATATCTCTAATATTATAATGTAAATATAGTTACTGCACGACTATCAGCATGAAAATCGTCAACTTTGATTTATCTGGTTTATATCTTTCACATATAGGGTGTCCAATAACTTCCTGTCAACAATTTACAAATTTATTCTTTATATATGTTGTTTTGAATGAAATTATTCAAGATGCAAAATAAAAAATCAGTAGTAATTAATTAGTAATCCTATTTTTACCTTTTCATTGATAGATTTTGACTAATTCAGACTTCCATAGTAGTAATTTGAATAAAATGAACCGAAAGTTTTTATCACAAATAGAGCACACAATATACATATGTAAATTATTGGTAGGGAGTTATACTTGGACACCCGGTATATTTCATGTCCCTAAATTTATTTAGAATTTTGAATTCTGTCAATCTTGCATATACTGGTTTAGAAATCAAGAAGAAAGTTTTTCTTGAATCGAACTGCGTATACACATCTTAAAAATAATTTTATTCGTGTCTTGTTGCAATGCAGTCACTATTTCGTATTATATAATTAAGATAAGAGATTACAACGAGCGGGGCAAACAGAGCGAGTAACAAGTGTGCAAGAAGTTAGACATTCAGAACGATTGAACCCATTACAATGAGCAGAAATATTAGCGAATAAAGTGAGTTGTGCGAGAACGAGTGATGCGAGTAGAGCGTGTAGGGTGAATGAAGCGAGTAGAGTAATTTGAGCGAGTTATACCATCGATGTTCTTTCCTTCCATACCGTTTAATCTCAATAATAGCATCTGATACTTTGATACTAATGAAGACATTCCAGACGTTAAAGTTTACGGAAAATGTTTATGAGTTGTAGGCGGTACGTGCTGAAAGTCAGCCGTTTCGTTAATGATGTTTCTTACGTGTTCAGGATTCGTGACATCAATTATTTTTCGGCGTTTTATAAATGTCAATTCTCCAACGGTGATAACCGACGACAGCCTCGCCATAACTCCCGACTAGAAATGAATTCACAAAGACCCGTTAGCCCCATGGGCACAACGCGCAGTCGCATCCTTTTCCGGGAGATAGACGGGTAATATGAATAAATTAATATCTGAATACTAAAGCCCCGGTTGCTGGTGCTTTATGACGGTCGCTTTATAAAATAATCACTTTTACGTTTATACTGTGCTTTCTGGTATAGATAATGCACGTAAGAATATCGCGCCGTCCGGTGAACCAACAATAGCGAGGCGTTACAAATTTACCGTTAAAAGCTTTCCCGGAAGCGTAATTTGTTATCGAGCCGTAGGTAAACACGATGAAAAAAAAAAAGAAAGAAATATTGTAGCAACACTTACGACGCTGCGCTACATAGTCTCGACTTGTCAATAGCCACTTTTCGCGGAATGGCGTTCGAAAAGAGCCTAGAGCATAGACTCTTGCCGGCACCATTTTCCATCCTGACGTTTACCGGGGCATGGTGTCCGTCTTATTTCAGTCCTTTTAAAAAGACGCTGTATCATTTCTATTCTGCATGCGTGTTCTTTTCTCAAATGTTCATCATGTCGGAGATGCTCTCATACGTAGTAGAATGCGTGGCATCCCGAAGATTCGAACCGTGGCCAGTTTTCATACTGACGACTTTAATTAACAGCATGTACAAATGGCTCAGTGCCCGTCGCAAAGATTGGATAGTATCCATTATCGACATGGGTTTCAGCGATCGTTGGAGAATTCCGCGAAATTCATCCGAGGAACAGCTCATCAACGATTTTAACCAAAAATCAAGGTGATTTCAGGATTTCTTTTTTTTCCATTTTCACACGCACACATATCGATCGCGAAATCATTAAAAGTAATAATAACTGAAAGTCCAAATCGACTAACGTAAAAATTAATTTCTTTACATATAATTATATGCAGGAGGGTATATTCATTGTACCTAGTTGTATTTGTGTCTACAACAGCGTTTAAAGGTATTTCGCCGTTTTTCGAGAAAGGCGAGGATACGCTGAAACTTCCAGTGGGCGGTCGCTTTTTTTACGACATTAATGTACCCGCTTACTTTTGGCTAACTTTCTGCCAAGAACTTTTCACAGGTTTCATCATGTGCGGAATGATCATGTGTACGGACATCCTGCTTTCTGCCGTTTTGTTGCAAGTATGCCTGCAGATGAAGTTGATAAAACACCGGCTGATTCGGTATAAACAATTTTCCACGGGACATTATCAAAAGCTACCTTTTAGCGAGATGCGCCAGCTGGAGCGCAAGACGGTAAAAGAATTCATCAATGATCACCTGTTCATATACAAGTAATGAAAAGCTGTAAATCATAGAGCCCGACGTTCAGTCTTGATAAATCCTATTTTCTTGTCAGATTTACGGAAAAGATCAATAAAAGCTTCTTTGGATGGATCGTCTCTCTGTATGTCGTGGGGACACCGAACCTTTGCATGAATGCTTACCTCATGATGTTTTCGACAAATAAGGTCGATGTTTTCGTGTCGGTGAATGTTTTTTTAGTCTGCTTTGCCCAGATTATTTTGCTCTGCTGGTGTGGAAACGAAATTTCGCTGCACGTACGTATATTTATAACTTTTACATATATATGACGTGCGTATTCTTAGGATTGTTTAAAACGAAATTTCACTCATGCTCCAGCTGTACTTTTTCGATAGTGATTCGTAGAGAAAGTGAAATGCATTATTAGATAAAATGGATGAAAGTGATTTGAAATTCTTCCAGATCTAGTTTCTAAGTTTGAAATTTAATTTAGGGAATTTAAACATTTTTTACAGAGTATAGACCTGGGAAGTGCCGTTTACGAAATGGATTGGATAAACTTGAGCAATTCGGTGAAACGGGATTTGACCCTCATTACCCTTCGAGCGAGTAAGCCAGTCAAATTGACAGTTGGATCTATAATTCCGTTAAACATTGATTCAATGATCAATGTAAGTATTTTTACGACTCTTATATTAAATGAAGGTACGAATCTGAACTAAGTTTCGTTTACAGATTACAAAAACAGCGTATTCGGCATTAAATGTGCTAAGGCGAACTTGAATAATCCCTGAGGACTGTCTGCGACTCTTTCAGTTTTACATAAATCTCCCGCATATACTCTTGTACAATACTATGTATAGATTTGTGAATAATTTAGCTGGTATGATACGTATTACATATTACAAGTATTAAATATAACAAAAACAATAAATATCAACAATGACACTCGAGAGATGAATATTTTTCAGGTAGTAATGATGTGAACACAAAAAATGTACATTTTTAAAATTAAAAATTGTATACAAATGACGTCAAGTTCATTCTATATATGTATATTGAAAAAAGTATAGTTGGAGCAACCATACTACAACTGTACAAACAATCGAAATCATCTGATCAACCATGAGAATGGTTGTGTCAACTGTAGTATGGTTCAAACAATACTTTCTTCGATGTAATGTACTCCCGCTATGCATTTTCCAGTTTCAGAAACGTTGCTAGAACGTTTCATTGCATCCCGTGTAACGTTCAAATTTTTTGCCTCGTAAACGTTTCCGTAACGTTCTGGAAACGGCGAATGTCCTACCTCAGAAACGTTACAACGAAACGTTACATTTGAAATTTTGTGCATGGTTACGATAACTGTACTGAAACCTCTCCGGGACTTTCTATTTTAATTTAGAAACCTTTCATTTATTGCTTCTAAGTAAGGTTTAGAATGTCACATTGAAACTTTTGAATACCCTATATCTGAATATTAATTCTAGAAACGGCGGATGTCCCGTAACTCCAATGAAACATTACATTTGTAAAGTATGCGTGTGGCTTATACGATAAGGATACTGAAACCTTTCTGGGGGTTTCTAATTCATTATGCAGAAAGATAAAAATTGTATTAATCAATATTAAATGATGAGAATTATTTTCAGATTATATTTTTAAAGTAGAAAAGATTAGAAAAATCAAGTGTTTACTATCTTCAGGAGAGTCTAAATTATAACATTTATCGATAGACAGTAGAAAAGTAAAAATTTTCAATTATTGAAATTGTGTTTTTTCAACATTGTATTACATTCTAATTGTTCCCCCAAAAAAAGAGCCGTCACATTGGATGAAAATTGAAGAAGAAATATTGAAATTAAAGAAAAATAGAACTTGGCGAACATTAAATATAGATAACAAAAGATTACATTATAATATCTTTGCGAAAATGTGAAACAAATTGTAACGTTGCAGGAGCCATATCTAAGAAACAGTCATGTGCGTTTGTATAATATGCACATTCCCAAAACCGTGATGTCATATAAAACGTTTTATAAAGTAACAAAGTAACCTTTCGTTTCAGGACTCAGTGTTTCTACCATCATGAATATTCGAACTTCTGGCAGATTATCTCTCTTCCTAATGTAAATCAACCAAAAACAATGCGATGAAGCAATGTAAAACAATTTTCATTTTCACGCGTCTTAACAACTTCAAGTGCTGTCTTCAATTTTTATAGGGTAAGTCCCAGAAGGGTTATTAGTTTCTGATATTAATAATGACTATCTTCTCATTAAAACCTATGTGGTTTTTACAAGTTTAATATTTTTATTCAAATCTCTATTTATATAAATGAAATGTTTATATATAGAAAAACTAGTTTTCCACGTCGTTTAAATTATATAGCTGATTTTCCAGCATGTTTTATCGAATATTTTAGTCAAGGATGTTCCATGAAATGTAAAATGGATCCTTCTCTTCGACCCTTGCGAATCTGTTGAACGCGATCTTTACAGATTATGAAAAATCTTTCATTAACTTACACCTACCTGATCTAAGGTGCATCTAAATTGCACAACCAGGCAACAAAACATTTTGCTTGACGTTTTCCTTGCGGGAAAGTGTAATTTTAGACGACAGCGGCACGGGAATGAACTCTGGAATATTCAAGGGCGCGGTGATTATTTTCTCTTCTGACCATACCCGAAATAAATATTTCGCACAATTTTCACGAATCGTTTCAGGGACTGTACACGGACTATCTTATTTCTAGAAACATCCACCGAGATTATTTTCCGCACATTATTTACTTGAATCTCCCATTACTGTGTGCTTGCTCAAAATAGAACTATTCTTCTGAATTAAAAAGATAAATATTTGTCTCAATGATATGTTATTTGGTTATTATATATATATATATGGAGTTTATCAGTTTGGGGGATAAAATTATATTAATATTCGATGTATTTAATTTCTGAGCACTCTCGACTAAGAAGTGTTCACTTCTATAATTATTCATTTATGTTGTTTCCAAGATTTTATGTTTTATTATTATTAATAACGTCTTTAAAAAAAGCTTACTGTCTTCTACGTTTTCCAACTATTCTTTTACATTTAACAATTTTATCTTAATTTAGAAAAGGTATTTGATCATGTCTACCAAGCGCAACCATGTAGAGATCCTAGAAAATATGTATGTGAAGCTATCAGATCACTTGCTAGCAGGTCAAATTTTTATTGCAGTTCTAGTCACTTGCAGATGATCTCCGAAGTTCCTGATACTTTTTGGCAGTAGATCATTTATGAAAAGAAGTTTTTTTTAACATATAAATATTACTAAAATGACTTAGATTTGAAGTTTTCCAAATAGTTCTGCATGCTAAGATTCATATTCAAAAAGTTCTAGACCCCCAATCTATTTAAAAACAATAGCAACATCAAGAAATTAAAAAAATTATGACTTGCTGGCAAAAATTCAAGAGTTCTCGACCTTTTATGTGTCTTAATATACAATTCTAGATACCTCGAACTCAATTCCAACCTACGTTTATAAAATTTTAAACAATTTTTATTGTTGTTAACAATGGCAAAAAGTAGGAAACTGATCTGCTGACTGAAATAGTTCAAGGTATCTAGAATTGTATATTAAGACACATAAAAGGTCGAAAACTCTCGAATGTTTATCAGCAAAAGTCATAATTTTTTTAATTTTATGATGTTGCTATTATTTTTAAATAGATCGGAGGGCTAGAACTTTTTGAATATGAATCTGCGGAACTATTTGGTGAACTTCAAATCTAAGTCATTTTAGTAATATTTATATGTCCAACATTTTTTTTTTATAAATGATCTGCTGACTTTTTTTAAATTGCTTTTTTGAAATTAAATTATCGCTAAAAAGTATCAGGAATTTCAGAAATTATCTACAAGCGACTAGAACTTCAATAAGAAATTGATCTGCTAAAAAGTGATCGGCTGGCTTCACACACAACTATAGAAAATCCTATATTAGATCCTCAGCTTTGATCACAGTAGCCTTTGAGAACAATACACAGTTTGAGATTAAACTTTTATATATTATACGAATTAATTTATAGGAATTAATTTTGTTTACTTCAGTCGTATGCACGACTTATCATCCTACTTTTCCCGACATCGTCTTTATCTTATTCTAAACTATGGTCCACATTCTGACTGTCCTTGACACACGTTCCGTTTCTCTCGAATGTCATTCCGGTCACTTTAGTTCTTTACTGTCAGTCATCGACGACCACTTGAAATTATCGTATTATGATTATCGTAAACTTGTAAACTGACCTGATAACGTCCAGCGCCATTAATCCATCATTTTCCTAGTACCCCATTTGCACAAACGCCAGCTGACGTCACGTTCTTGTTGCACCGCCTTGGCATAACTATCGTCACTCTTATACATTAGTTGTTTCTCTCTCTCTCTCTCTCTCTCTCTCTCTCTCTCTCTCTCTCTCTCTATCTACATTAACCTGTTTCATCCTCTTAATACACTGTTTAGTGACTCAGCAGAGATACCCCCCACCCCTCGTTCCTATTTGTCGTCCTGGCCGTACTTTCTACCAGATTGTCTTTTGATTGGCTATTTTAAATATTAATCTTGCGTTAAATGAAAAGTCTCTTATGCGTTACTCGATACAATTAGGTGCTGACGGTTTTAATATAAATTTTTATATTTTTTTTTATATCCCAAATTCCTATATATTTTTCTTATGTCATATTTATCTTTTTTCTGTTTATGTCCTGTTTATTTTGTTCATTTAGGCAAATGTCTATATCCGCAGCGTCGATCTACGATTTCTCCGTGATCTCATAAAGTTTGCTTTCTTCAATGTCTCTTCCTTCGCGTCGTGTTTCTTACAGCTTACGAGTGATGAAATTATTCATTAATACTTTGTGCCTAGATTGTCTGTTTTTCAATCTAGAAAAATCAGTGCTTTGATATCTTCAGCACTTTTGAGAAGTATCGAGAAACTAATCTCAATATCTGTAGCAACAACTGCTGATACATGTCTAATGAAGTGAATATCAATCAATATTTCCATACAAACATCCACACTTTCCTAAATGATTGTCGTGTTGCTTATATCGATGGAAACGATATCTATGGAACTGATAACGATGGTTATGCTCACGGACATATGCAAATGTCTATACAAACATATCATTTGCAATCCTCTGATTAGTTCCACATTTTCAATCCCAGACGATCAAGGATTAGTTGAGAAAAGTAAAATAGTATTTTTCGAACTTAGGGCGCAAAATGGCCATGTTGCACCCGGAATACAAACGTGCATTTTGCGACCACTGAGTGACAAACGATAATACCGTGTAAATAATAAAGTTATCAGCGTAATTTATTTTCATGATTCCTAATTAAACTAATTAAGATGAATTTTCCATATACTCTTGACGCTCGTCGAGCAAATTTAAATTTACAAATCTTCTTTGTTTCAGCAACCTCGTGTGAACCAAGATTTTTCGTGTAGGGAGATCAAATATGGCGTTGGATTAGGCAGCAACGGAGAGCGAAGCATAAAAATCGGAAGGCGCAAAAAGACGAGTGCAAAAATACCGTGAGTATATAGTGCGACGCTTTTTGCGCATCTCTTGTCGGCATACCGCTCGCAGCCAACAACCTCTCGGGTACGCGACATGGAAAATCGAGGAAAACGACACGTGCTGAATGTTGAAAAGAGACAAGATCACACCTAACGGATGTGGATGCCTTGTAGGATTACGAAAAAAGTAACCTTGCAGCAAACCATTGGTTCTAAACATAGCATTACTGCACTCTAAAAAGACGTCTGGTGCAATAAATTTTGCGACATTTTTGAAAATTGTGGAAATTCAATCGGTTATACGGAGCAACACAGTCGTAATTAAACAAAAAATTTAAACATTTTGATAATATTCATCCGCCATATTGGATCCGCCATTTTGAATGTCGGAAACATGACATCAGATTCGTGATCAGCGCCCCCAAAAATCTCTGCGTACAAATTTTTGTAAAAATCGAAGTATTTTGAAAGTTGCTGACCGCCATATTTCATCCGCCATCTTGAATTTCGGCAGATTGGCAACAGATTCGTGATCAGTGACTAAAAAAACTGTAATAAACACATTTTTAGAATAAATCTGTCATTTTAAATCGTTGTACAATAGAAAATCGAAAATAGTATCAAATTTTCGGCTTAATGCCGCCATTTTGAAATTCAATTTTTTCGCCAGTACGTTTTGCAGTTATGAACGCCAGTACGTTCTGATCTACGGACGTAAAATTTCCACCTCATAATGATTTCCTAATCTGATTATAATGTAAAATTGTTGATAAAAAAGAATTTCTTAAAAATAATTCCGAATCTAAAGTATATTCTTCGGATTGTAGTTTCTTGTAATTTTAAGGACAGAATCGGAAAGCACGATATAAATTGTACGTTTGCTATGTCAATATTTTTTTCAACGTTGCTTAACCTGTCAGAAATGACAGTCGAAAGGTGCCAAGAAAGTTTAAGCAGCTGCTAAAGTAACTCGGTTGATAACGTCAATTCCTAACCTCAAATATTCAAATTAAACAGAAACTTATATATTGTTTCAAGCCCGAATCTTTCGTCTAGAGCCTTTGCGCGCTTTTTTATGAATTCACGTCAATTTTCAGCAAAATCAGTTCACAATTGATGCAAAATTCGCAAGAATACAATGCGAATTGTAGAAGTGTCATTTCATTTTTATTCTTGCGATTTCTCGTCCAATTCTGAACCGATTTCGCTGAAACTTGACGCACAGTCATAAAACACGCGTAAAAGTGCCCTAACATAGACTTGGACTTGAAAATGTATCTAGTTTCTGTTTAATTTGTTTATTTTAGGTTAGTAATTGACGTTATTGACCGAGTCGATTTAGCTTCTCCGTGCAAGACATTGTCATTAGAATTTTAGACCACAACTTTGTATCGACTCTGCTCTGAAGGATAATTGTACGATAAGTAAAAATCGTCCAGGATTATTTAATACGAATCATTATGTCCATGACTAATGAAAAGTTTTATCAATGATCATTGTCAGGAAGCGATCAAACAAATCCCACGTTATTTTTATACGCGTTCGGTTCATACGCGGACAATACGCCACAAATTGTTTGTCATTTCAAAGAAACGTAATAATATCAGACAACGAGAAACGGCCGATTGCAGAGCGAACGTGTAGGAATCTGTAGCAACGTCGCACCTTATACAATTATCGGCGCGTCGACCTTTACACCACATCGTGCCGATCAAGGCCGCTGGTTTATTCCAGTGATTTCCTCCGTGGAAAAACGCCGAGTCGACGTCTTCGTAAAAATCGGACTCGTGATCCAAATTGATGACTCGATCGATCCGTCGGGAAAAAACGTCGTAACCTAACCTTATCCCGATAAAAAGTTATTATCTGCAACGTATGGCACTGATCGATTTTCATTCGTGGTTCTTGATCTTCGCAGACTTTCGACAATGCCGAGGTGACCGATGGCAGAAAAAAACAAGCTCTATATATACTCGGCGAGGTATACGCGAAATTATCGTTCAAAGCTCACGCGGAATATATAGATTAGATAATCGTCTTAGTCACTGATTGTCACTGACCACCGCAATTGGGAAGATTCGTATCTGTACGAGTGGTCTATTTGCGTCTTTCTTCGGATAAAGCGAAAGGCAAGAAACCGATCGCCAGATATCGGGACAATGGAATGTTTTCAGGTGCGAGAAAATAAGCGACTGTACATATATAGGGATTCGCGTACTCATCAGCAGACCTCTATGACCGCCTGCTGCTGCTGCTTTGACACGCGATTGCCCGAATGTTAATCGGCGGAAAGTTCAAATGACTATAAGCTGATAACGACTAATTGACTGGTATATGTATCGAATTACGTAACGATCAAGATAGCCGTGTCGACTTATCGATTAGGAAGCTGACAAAAGTCAATATGTTAAAATGATATTTATCTTTTTCTATATGCGAAGAGCCTCATATATGCCTTCGATAAGTGCCATTCTTTCCGTTTGCTTGAGAAATATGCGACATTCGTACATGATGTAATTCGTCTGCGAAATTCGTCAGATTCAAAATGCGACCAGTGAATTAAAAGAATATTTTTATATTGAATGAGCTATGAACTGAAAAATTGCGTCTTAAACGTGAAAAAAATAAGTATGACTAGGTTTGCGTCTCTGATAAATCATTGCGTCAGAAAAAAGTCATGGCGCCAATGATCACTTGTGTTATCTTAAGGAAAGATTGTCAATTGTTTCTGGATGGAATCTTGTCTTTTGAAATTTTCGTTCTTTACTTCAACCCGTACCGTAGGTTGGATCAAAGTAATGAGTTTTGATCTCTTGAAAAAAATAATGATCGTATGTTTTATTTCATAAATTGTCGCAACGAAAAAAATTCTGTCATGAATTTCGGCAATTTAATGACAGATTCGTCATCAGCGACCCTAAAAACTCCTGCATACAAATTTTCGTAAAAATCGATGTATTCTGAAAATTTTCGTCCGCCATATTTCATCCGCCATCTTGAATTTCGATAAATTTGACATCAGATTCGTAATCAGTGACTAGAAAAAATAATCTCTAATAAACACATTTTCCGAAGAAATTTGTCACTTTAAATCGTTATACGTGGAAAACACGAAAATGACATCAACTTTTCGGCGTCAAGCCGCAATATTATGTGTCGCCATTTTGAAATTCAATTTTCCGCCAGTACATTTTCAAGTTTATGATCCGCGGACGTGGTACCGTCGCAAACGAAAATAGATATAAAAAATGCACGTGGATCATAGTTGTAAGTTGGCTGAAGCTTTGATATTATTATTTTTTGGATATACCCATGTAAAAATGTTAGGGGGGGGGGGGGCCAAAACGTTATCAAGAAACATTTTAAACGCGCAGAACTTTATCAATTTAGCATCGAAAAAAATGGATTAATGGCGTAAAATCTTCGGGAAAAAATGACCAATCTGAAAAATTTTAAATGCAATTTTTTAAAATTGTATCTTTGTAAATTTATTGAAAAAAAAAACGATGAATGAATGCTCTGAATACTCGGAAACGTATATCGAATAAAACAGTCGTTGTTTCTTTTGAAATTGGCCAATCAAAAGTCGCGATATCTCAGATTCTGTGATCTCCAATCTGAATCAAATGTTTGTTTCAGAAGATAATGAACCCGTGTATATGCGAAAATCAACTATGAAAGAATAGTACAAGGCAATATATCGAATTTGACTGTTATTGCGATTTTCGTAAAATGTGCGTTTCATTGATTATTTATCATTTTTTTTCAATGGCATTTCCATAATTCGGTACTGATCTTCTTATAAACTTCATTCTTCGGCAAGAAGCAAATCTAATAAATGATGTCCATATTATACCATCAGCAATTAGATTTTGATGGCATTGCAGATGACATAACGTATTATAAAATATCTTGTATTTCCTCGTGTGCGACGACGTAAAAATGTGATCGCATGGCGCGGAGACTCGCGTGTCTCGAGTAAGCCAATAAGATGGGGGCCTTGGAGCGATTTTCCTGTCGCGCCGGTCTAATTCGATTAAAGTTTATTGGGTTATATGCACGATAAACCGATATAATGCACACGATGGAAAAAAATCGCGAAGCGATAAAACGGCATTTTCATGAAATGCTAATCGATAATAATTGCACGTTTTTTATAAAGATTCTACGGGAGTTTTTGGATCTTTTCCTCAAATTAATTAAGGAATGACCGATCTGTTTCCGTCTATCGTTAATGTATGTGAACTCGCTGATAATGGAAGAATTTCTACATTTATTTACCTTCCACTGTTGTTCACATATACTTTGCTATTGTGCTAAATGAGTGGATTTGTGGCTTAGCTTCAAGTCGGACGGCGCGAAAATTAGCGACGGCAAATAATTAAAATTAAATGCGTTCGACTCGGTGAATTTGCGAAAAGTCCATCACCGGCTACGAACGCTCAAACGTATTATGCTAATTAATTACTTATACTAATTAACGTTATTCTGACAGTAGTTATCGACCCGGATGATCAGCGTGAGCTATGTGCATCGAATTGGTTTTGTGAAAACTAGTAGACGGTAATCAACCACCTTCTAGCTATGGGAATTCGCGTTGATTTCTCTGTAAATTGAAAGCTAAAAGCTTTAACTGATCAGCTTTCAGTATGCTCTGGGATTAACGGTATTATCTGCTGAGCAAACTAGAATACCTTCGAGTTATCTATATTATATATTATATATAATCTATATTATATAATCTATACTATATATAATGATTTTGACTATGCAAGATTTAATCCATTCTATATTATACGAAACAATGTAAATGCAAGTTCAACATCATTGGATGAATACCATCGCTTTGTTATTTAATCCTTATTACCGGCGAATCCTTATAATCATTCAAAAAGATATGTTCTTTCCGTTTCATTTCGTCATTCTAATCCGAACGAAAAGGGACATTCGTTATTGTCGTACTGTTTTTGGTGCGGGAAATTCCATTTCCCTCACTAGTAACGAAATATACGACATATCGGAGAAATGAAACGAAAGAAAATGTCCTTCGGAATGATTTAAGAACATTGTCAGTTTTAATGGTCATTATGATATATTGCCAATGAAACTATTAAATTTGTTGTGAGGAGTAGACGGTTTTTTATTAATATCATCGAAATATCGTTACGCATTATTTGGAAATGACAAAGGTTTCATTAGCCGACCTCTGAATACAATATAGGAAAAAACAGGATAGAAAATCGGAGGTTTTATTATGTGGTATACATTGTACTATGTCCATAATTCCAAGAAAAGTGAACAAAAGTAATATAGAAAACAAGTTTTCCTAACATGTTTTGTCGTATACCAGGAAATGGAAAATTCACTATCCAATCAAATTGTTATTTCGTCAAATTCGCATACAATTTTTAACTTTGACACTTCACCTACTACGATTAAATCCACCCTTCACGTTATCCGTCTTCAGATATATTAAATTTAAAATCACGAATGAGACACGTGATGAATTTTACTTTTTCCTTGTCAAATTGTGTAAATGTTGCATAAATCATGCATCAATGAGTCTGACTAATAAGTTCGCGGATCGTTTAATTTAACGACATGTTAATAATGTCTATCAGAAAATAGAAAGAAAAATGTAATAAATTTATAATATTCGCACCAATAGAAGATAATTTGAAACTGTTGAATTATTCTATAAAACGCACTGATGTGAATTTATCTAGATTGCAAGTAGCTGGGATTACATGGCAAGACTTGTTTCTACATTTTAGATAAAACTTAAATAAAATAAAATTAAAAAAAAAATGAAATTAAATAAAAAACAAATTATTTCACATTCATTAATTCTAGGCTGGCCCCTGCAAACAATTAAGATACATTGCCTTAAGGGGCCATCCGTTTACATTTGTTCATCCGAAAATATTTCTTCATAATTAAATCAAGAATCTGATCAAATTTCGGCATAGAAATACTTTTGTTCAAAACTGTGCTAACAAACGTCCTTTGCAACATTATCCCTCAGTTGTAGGACACCCTGTATAATTCAGGTTGTAAAAGATTCGACATCATTTTTAATTGTACTTTTTGAAGATAAAATTGAAATAAACTGCGAATCTACAAGCGAATCTTTCTATCCTGAATATACTGAATATTAATTAAGGCTTCGTGGATTTTTTTTGTATTGTTTCGTATAAGTTGTATGGCATTTTCGTCAACAGTAGTTGCGCTCTTTTCGTTAAACTCCAACATTTAACTAACATTTTTCAATCGATTAAACCGAAATTTCATTTCGTACTTGTTGATGTATTATTGTCAATTTATTATTGTACATCTCAGATGTAGCGTGTAATATACGAAAATTGTTTGTACGTAATTGCTCGACGCATTTCTAAAACGTGACGATTAATTTTGCCTTTCATTTGTTTTCAATGCCAAGAAATGTACACATCCAGAGATAAACAAAAGCAGGCCCGTTAATGTTTATTATTGTTTGTTTGGCTTAGTCTCTGCTGGGGTCCGTGATTTGTTGTGAAATCGAGCGTCCGATCAAAAACACAGCATTTAACTGTAATGGTATTTCAGCACGAAATTCGAATCGAGGTCATCTAATAAGATTATTGAACCAATAATGTAATTAAATCTCTTCAATTTTTTGTCCGGGAGTAGTTGAAAATGAGATTTTTTTTTTTTAAAGACGCGAGCATTTATCAATATTATTATCAGAATATCAGAAAATATTGTTTTCAACAGGTATTGTATGACTTATATAATAGTGCAGAACGAGGCATATTTTCTTCTTTTTTTAAACTTTTTTTTCTTCTTTGTTCTTCTTTGTCGTTCTTTGAAAAAGAAAAAGAAAACATTGAATATATTTAAACCATACCTTAAGGGGGTTCTAAAGTAGAACAGTTACCGACCTAATCCCGAAATACGAAAAATGTAAATTATAAATGATTGAAACGTTTTTTCAAAATTTGGGCTTT
>JAPYZR010001968.1:0-27328 GCA_030522945.1 Trichopria nigra
CAGTAAAATTATTCAAAATATGTATAAAAATATCCTGTCTAATTACTGTATAATAAAATTATTTAAATATATGCACATAAAATAAATGGGTAAATGTTATGTACATACTCTCCAGTTAAAATGAACATATTAGCCAAATTCTGGGTTAAAAACTGGACAAAAAATGATTAGCCTATTAGTTTTAAATATTAAGAATATTTGTAGCCAAAAACTGGACAGAAACTGTCCAAAAATTATCTACAAAAGTTATCTAAAAAATATCCATATACAATCGTTACATTACCATTAAGGAACTGACCAGATTTCAATAAGATATTGTCCACAAACTGGCTAGTACACAAGTTTATTAGCCAAAAACTGGGCAGTATTAAGGCGCAATTTCTACCAGGGTAATTGATTATGAAAATGAAAAAATTGTTGTTGAATGTAAATTGTATAAAACTGTTTATTATTCCCGGGAAGAAATAGATCAGATATCTGAATCATGTATGCTTATATCGATCTGACATAATAAGTATATATGTGCATATATGATCATATATCGTTATATCTCAATTATATATGACCATATCTCGAACACATATATGATCCAAATATAATCATATATGATCCAGATATAATCACATGATTCAGATATAATTATATAAAAATCAAAGTCTGAGGAGAGCAAAAATAAAAAATTGCCGAAACGTTAAGTACGTTTCGTTTAAACAATCAAAGATCATAAAAATCAAGAAAAAACATAGATTTTATTGGTACTAGTAAATGCGGTATAGAAGACGTTGATAACGATGATACTGATAGTGTTGTCAATGAAGATATTGGATGGATTCCCGCTTCAGGACATAACGACAATTGTTATGACGTCATGCTGCTTACAATTTCAATGACGATAACGGACATAAACAGAGAAAATATGGTATCTCCAGAATCACATATATGTTATGCTCACTGTAAGATTGATTGAAAAAATATCGTTGAATTCCTTGAGAATTCTTTCAGTAACAACAGAAGATTGAAAAGTCGACCACCAAAATTTATATGCATACACGACAGCGATTATATGGTAAAAGCTAATAATACTACTCTCATCATGTATCTTCAGCTTCACTGACGATCGTAAAGGTATCGGCGATGATAATGCTGATTTCGTTATCGGCGAGCCAAGACGACGAGACGACAAGAACAACAGTTAAACATGACAATAACCGCAAAGAAGTAAAGAAGATTATAACAACGGTGATGACTGACGACGACGACGACGATTGACCGTTACTACTTAGACGCCGCTCTCAGCGTCGAGTAATTATATACGTATATATAAAGCGCATTTTCCAAAGTGTCGTCAACCGAGACACGAAAAAACAAAATCTGTTTATAAAAGTCACCAAAAGTACATCGGGTAAGCAAATGCGGTTAATTACAACTTAATTATATTAGCGCTACATGCATTGTGAATATGCCGAGCGCGATAAATCTTTCGCGCAGAGAAACATTATTTCGTTCGAAAGACAAAGGCTGTCTTGAACGGGGCTGAAACGAAAAATGTCCGCAGCCGACACGTGTCTCGAGTGTGCGTTTCGCATTGCAACGCGAAATGCAAGCGGAGACTTTGTTGGCGCATTGTCTATGCGAGGAAGTAAAACACTCAATTCCGTGTGGGGAATGTGCACGCGGGTGCGCGCAACGCGTGACCCCCTTTTTACGAGTCGCCGTCACCGACATACGGTGCGCTTACGTGCGTTTGTGTGTCGCGTGTGTACCCACAGCATATTTCTCCCATCACCTTGACCATCGCCACACTTTCACGCTCTCTCTCTCTCTCTCTCAGTCTCGAACGCGAATGCATTCGAGAAGACACAACAAACGTATACGTGTAATCACTTATACTCGCACATTTCGTAAACAAGGAAATGAGGCAAACCGCCGAATTTGGAAGTATCGAGGTTAACGCATCGACTTTTCTTTATACAGAACGGAGAAACTCGAATATAAAACCGGTAAACGGGATATTGGCATAACTGTTCTTTCTCTTTCTATATGCACGTGTCATTACGCTCATATGTATATACGCATACGTTTAATTTACTTTCGGCTGCGAGTCGTATACGACTTATTTGTCGTCAAACGAATCATAATTAGCAATGCACAATATCCCGCGTGTGACGTGTTGTCGTTCCTATATACCTATTCGAGGATATGTTTCTTCATTTTTTTACTCTTCGTTATACGTTGTATACACGTGATTATTGGGTGTCGTTTAATATTTCGTTACTCATTATAAATGAAGAAAACAAGACTGTACATCCTCTTTGTTCATTACATAAATTCGACGCGTATAAATATAAATGATAATAGTTAACTTAATGAAAATGGAGTAGTTAATTAGCGCTCTCTGAGATGATTTCAAAGCAAATCATTATTTTACGACGGTGAAAAAAAAAATTTAATTGAAATGCAAATTGGACACGAGGCATTTAATCTTTAATGATTTTTCTATGCCATTTAATTTTAATGATTTTCTGATATATTTATTTTAATTGATTGCAATAACGTTGATCGATGCGAGATCCGTCATGATGCGTGTTTCGAAACATTTAAAGCTTTAATAGTTTGCGAATAATTAAACGTTAACTTATATATTAATTATCAATCGAAACATTCTTTACAAGTCAATGGATGGAACGTAAACAAATATTTTTTCATGTTTTATGCAGCATTTATTTTTTGATTCTTCAATTTTATTTATGGAATGTTTTTCCATCTCAGATGCATAAAATGAATGTTTGCTTACATCAAGAGTTTTGCTGTGATAAAATCATATATATACGTCCTTGTAGTTCTTATTTTCTGCATGTTTCATTCGCTTCCTAAACGTTACGTACATTGTTAATTTTGTCATTCGATATGTTTTTAAATTTCCCTATTTGCCTCACTATTTTTCTACGTTTTTGTCCTCCATCAAAAATACTGCACGCAAATGGCGGAGATCAAGTCATTAACAATACGATGCACGACATTAGGATTGGACAGAGCGTTACTCTAATCAAATATACTTTTACAATGGAAAGATAAAAACGTCACATCAGTAAACGAAGCGGATTCAATCGTATTGCGAAATTTCAATTTTCTTCATACGAGGGATTGAAACTAGGATTGGATTCAATTCATTCGGTAGCAAGAATAGACTAGGGTTGGATATAGTAAATTGAATTTCATTTGTACAAATACAATATATTCTAAAATTCCTTGATGAGAATTAAAATTTGACAAAACAAATCAATGTCTATTCCTTTGCATTCGGTAATCGATTATTGATATAATTGTGAAATTTCTTAGCATTGAACAATGTATTTGACAATTTTATAAAATACATCTATTTGAATTCTCTTAAATCATATTTAAATAATGAAATGAAAGAGAATTCAACTTTATTGCTTTTAATCCTTTATCACCTACCAAGCTGTTCATTTTGACTTATCTTTACATTTTTGGTTAGATTTCTTTAATGTTCGCTTATTCAATTCGATTCGAATCAAGCAATTGTACACAGGAATAAAACAACATTTGAAAACCAATGAAAAAAATTATATACGTTTTTTTTCGTTACGATCGCCATCATTTACGTCATCGACCTCAGATCCTGTTAAAAATCGGAATGCACCAGGAAAGTGTGGATGTCCAGCTCATACTTCAAATGACTACTTAAAGTATATATATACGTGATGAACTGGATGAATATAAGAGTGATTTCGACGTTTCGTACATCTCTCGTACATTTCGATTTTTACCAGGAAAAGTCATTTTTATATCATCATCGGCGTTATTATAGCGTATATAAAATTAATCAAATTTTCATAAAAGTATAACAAATTTCAATTCAAATACCCGTTAAAATAATCCAGAAAACATTTATATATTTATAAATGAAAAAAAAAAAAAAAAAAAAAAAAACAATTAATAAAAGTCAATCGCTTATACTAATGGCATTCATTGAAATGATTTAAAAGTTTTGTATCCTTGCATGTTATACACAAAGATTTCTTATTGAAATTAACTGAATTTCTCCACCATTTACGATTGCGTGTCAGATGAAACGCGCAACAAATTTCTGCAATTAAGCCCATTAAATATCGCGACGCATCACAACGAAACTCCAGTTTTGCAAGCGCATCAGGCGCTTCCGAGAAGACGTCCCATTGATATATCTCCTCGCCTTATCTCTGCATTGTAAGAATCCCTGTTTCTACCGGTTAAAGTTGACATCTTAATTTCTACGTTTCTTGCATTATCAGGTTTTCTAAGTGTATATTTATACTTACCTACGAACCGGCGATTTTTATCGCTCACTTTTTGCGTTCTGCATGCGACGTTTAAACGCATACGTATATACATATATATATATGCGTTTCATCAAGAAGGAAAGGAGGTAAACAGCAGAAATACACACGCGCTCTCTCTCTCTCCCTCTCTTTCTCCCTTTCTTTCTCTCCTTATGCCGAGGAGAGTATAATAACGCGTCTTTCCGCGAAATCGGTCTGCTTCGTTTTTTCCGACCGACTGCGTATTTTGCATATATGAAATGCAAAGTCGCGGGTAATTAGGCTCGGCCTAGAAACGAGACTGCCGTGAGCCAACTTTCGACTTATTGTCGTTGACTCGGCAATATCGAGTAATTGCGCCAGTGTTTGTAATCCGTAAGTGCACCGCGGGATAATGCCACCATTGTCCTTGCTCGTTCGAAAACGAAGTCAAAGTCCAAGGTTATGCAATTGCCCCGAAGGATTGTTTATATTTTTTTCATCGATTATTTATTGGTGCACGATTTAAAATTCACAATGTATTGCTTGGCTTAACTAGATTTCGCCCAACTCTCTTATATATATCGTACATGATAAATGTATACAGGATGTCTTAGATTTTTCCAGGAAAATCAACGATAAAGATATAATAGTGCATTTTTCGCCCTTTCGGATATAGTATACACCCTCCATACGTATAAATCTATGATTTCCAATTTGCATATAATTCGCAATATTGTATCATTTGTGTCGAGCGTAATTTATATTTCTCTGGATTATTTATTATTGTCGTTACGTAATTACGCGAAAAAAAAGTAACGTGCCTCAAGTTTCTGACCTGCCTCAAATATATATTCTGCATCCTATGCGTATGTATACATGAATAAGAGAAAGGAGCACGAGCGAGTATCGTATCGAAAGGCTTCACCGTTGACTATATCCTATATTTTCGAAATTCGCCACGCCGCCATTTGCGATCTATTCCAGCCATTGCGATCCAGACAAATGCGAGTGCTCGGCATTTTTGAACGCTGCGCTTGATTTTCACCGTCTCGATCATATCTGGACTGTACGCATAAATATTCTCGACAAATGCGAATCACGCGTCTTCAGCTATCACTACTGCTATTTATAGATCTTCTCGTATAAATCCAAATTTTCAAAAATGCTTCATCAAGTCCAATGCTACTTGACACGGGCGCTACTCCCAAGTACTCTATTGGACCTGATTTTAACTTCACTAGACATTGGTCTAATTGCCATATTATGGATTATATTTTATTCGGAATAATATCTTCGATGAAAAAAGCCGTCTTTTTTATTGACTAATTATATAATATAATATAATATAATTATATATGTATAAAAATTAAGTCTCAACAGGATTTTTCCAACGCAACGAAATTTGTCCCGTTTTATCACCCAAAATAAACAAAAATCAAAGGTACGCTAACGAGGCTTACTTTTTTTTTGCCTGGTCGCACTGTGTCACCATTCAAAATTTCTTCGACGGTAAAAAAGTATACCCCGCCGTTAAAGAATGACAAGAAAAGCCGTTATTCCGATGAATGAAAAAAATAAACAAGATATAAAACGAGCGAATGGATCGCAAAAGTTAGGGAAATTACGAGCATTATGGTCGGCGGAAAAAAAAACTGTTTTCAATTTAGCAATTTGCTTCGCATTTATTTCCAGGTATTTAACCTACATTGAAATAGTGACCTCGAATAGCACGGCGGCGACCACCGCCATATATTATTTTCATAGAGTAGTTTTCGCGGCTTGGCCCATATTTCTAGTCGCAGTTAGCATTTTACCGGCAACTTTCTCATCATCGTAAACAATACTTTCTCGCGCTCGGCTCGCATTAGCGTACCGCAGGCGGAAGCTCGGTTAACTAGAGGACGACCTTCTGACTTCATCTTGTGAATTATGGTGATAATATCGTAGAAATTATGTAAGAAATTTATAACTTGTCTCGACGCCTTTCTATTTTGCGCACACTGTATAGTTACGTCGCTGCACTCGGGTAGATATAACTCGATACCGAGAACGAGATGCATATTACAAAATCGTTATATCTCCTGAAGACCCTGCCGCCGACGCCGCCGCCACATCGGCTCGGTGTGCATGTCGTGACATTTATCTTCTTTGATAGCCATTACTTACTGTCTCGTTGCCGGGATCTTTGTCGTTTTTTATCTTCTCTATTGAGTTGCCAATTTCGCTACTTTTTGTCTACAGCGGCGCCGAGCATTAAGACGTTCGAGGTCTGCCGGGAAGACCCCGAATTATCATTAATAAATCTCTCTATCGACGCTTCGAATCTGCATCGCTTTGTTTTGTCTTCTGACTTGGGTGCAAATTCCGTTATCGAAAGTCTATATACGGGAATACTAACATTTTGAATGTATCGTCTAAAAATGAAAAATGCATTTTGCATGTCTTTCGTACGATAACCATGGATCCTATTATTATTTTTACTACTACAATTACTCGCGCTCGTATCGCGAAAGATTTATCGGTGCGCAGCTATAACCTTCCTATTCTATATCGAGCTTCGAGAAATTTGGGCGTATAATAGGTAGAACTCCATGTTGCGTTTAATATAAGCTTACGCGTCATTACTCGCTTGTAATTACGCATTGGCTGATTGGAAATTTCGTCCTAAAACTGGTCGGTCCCTTGTCCGGTCTTGCTGGAGCACCGGATACATTTACGGCGTTCCCACCGAAGCGAGTGGGAGGGTCCTAACGTGGTATACCCCGTCATTACGAAGACGATCCAATATTACTATGAAACTGAAAATTTATGTGGAGGATTACACAGATTCACGAAAAATATGATAAAGGACGTGACACTTCTCAACTTGACATGTATTCTTTATTCGAATAATCTGAACCATTATCATTCTTGTTGGATCTATTCCATTTCACCCAATCGTGTACAAAAATCATCAAAAGAAGCGAAAGATTCGTTGTACAGCAATGCTGTAAAACTGATGACCTTTTGCGTCGCGACTGGCTAGTTGAAAACGTGACATTGTTTCTCCGAAAGAGAAAACGTGTTTTTGAAGCCGAGCCTTATATCAACGGCTGAAACCATCAACGCGCTGCAACTAGTGTATTCCTGCAGGCCCCTACTACATGACTTGCTCAATCGCGGTTGATTTTTCGCGGTCACATTTCTGGACCGTCGTCGTCGCGGGCGCCGCACAGGATTCTGCATAGGAAGAAGAGACGAAGGCACGAGTTAACGCCAGGCTGGGAAATCTCGCCGTCTCATCTTCCGGAAAACGTGACCAGGAGGAGACTCGCTCTGTCGTTCGCACTGGATCAGATAGAAGTATAACGTGCATGGTAGCGGTGCACGAGGAGGTCCGTGATATAGAAAAGCTTGCAGGTCTCGTTACGAGATTACCTACAGCTGCATAACGACCTTGAGAGCAGTGACCTTCCTAAGGGAGAAGTATCGTGATTGAGAAAGGTTTTTTTCCATTCCCTTGTTTTCCTAACTGAGCATTGCAGTCCGCTTCGTGCATTCCCCACGACGCGAATATTCCCCACTAGGAATTTTTTAGGATTCGCTGGGAAGGTTGAGTAAATTACGTTATTTTCTTACCCCAGTAATTACGGTGATTTTTTTCGTAAGCGTCGTCGTAACCGGAAATGCCCGAAACTGATCATTTGATTAATTAATGGATGCTTAGCATCCAGCTGATGACATTGACTTTGAATGCGATTTGCTAACGCACATGTCGTCGAATTGTCATTTCATTACTGTACCATTCGCCAGAGAATATAGTTCAGAAAAAGCGTGATCCGATTTTCGCAGAGAAATGACTATACTGATTTGTATATCTGACGAAACGCATCCTCACTTTCTATATACATATTATTTTTTTTAAAGATTGTTACGTATATATGTCCTCAGAGCATAACTGTACTTTCATTAAAGGTGAATTTCTTTATATCCTGTCACTGCAACCTATGGTAATTAGACATCTCCAAACAAAATAGTTAATCGTCGTTCAATACTATACTACGTCCTAATTATTACGGTGCATATCCTTAGGTTATCTTAACATCGTCCCATCATGAGTGCTATTTCAGAAAGAACTCGAGAGATTTCGCCATAGACCGGAGAACGCATCAAGACTGAAAGAAGATGTACGAACGTCTTTTATTTTCCGAAAGTTGCATCTCGGCGAATGCGAAGAGGCTTACGTACGTTTTGACAAGCAATTGGCAATTGCTTCGATGAAGATGGACTTACGACGTAGTTTGGCTCCTCTCTCGCGGAATGTGCAGAAAAAGTAGCATGGAAATGGGTGGGCGGTCCGTGAGGTCACAACCACTCTCGCGGTGTCAAGTTCATCGTTCAGGTTCGACCTACGTGTTATCCCGACGCATTCTCTCGCGCTCGCTTCCTCCTCTCAAGCATAATTATGCTCTTGCGTAAAACTCGCACGATCGCTCGAACATTCTCACGCGACAATGCCGTTGCTGTTCCCGGGATTTTCAATCGACGCTTCGAGCGTGACTGACCATCGGACTCGGATGGGTAAAAAATCGCGTAAATACGCGGCTATTTACGACTCCACCGTACCGGTCGTATAGTTTATGAAAATTTTTGTAAGTCTCCTGCCAGCGCGACCCGTAGCGCACGCGAGCCATTCTGTTTCATTAATTATGTAAACAAAGTTTTCCGATCGAATTTACCGTACCGGGGCAGGTTCGGTGACTTTTATCAGTCCCGCGTATGGTAATCTGATTTCTACCGGGAACGTTAACGAATCCTTTGTATACGTACGTACCTGTCGATGAGTTCTTGAATACTTACTTCTGTGCGCGTAATTAAAGCAGCGTGTGAACAGGAAACGGCATGCATAATGGTAATAAGTTGCTGGAAGAACAAATAGTTACCTCTTGAAACAGCATCTCATTATGCCAAGTACGTTGGTCCCGGTGCCTTGATACATCGAAATGGTCACGTAGCCGTTTTAGAATTCGTGCGCTGTTCGCTTACGGATTAGGATAGTCAGAGCCAAGTCCTTAAATGTTTTCCTTACAATTGAAACTAGGCCGCTCGCTGCGAGAATTTATTTGACGGTCTAACGCTGGTCTCATCTGGTTTTCTACGAATACGAAAATGATTGTGTTTTTGCAAATGAGTTTGCATACCAAAATTGGGTTTTTTATGACGACGCGAAACCGATTGCAGTTAATTTACGTCAAGTCTAGTTTAGGTAAACAATGAGGCTGCCTGATTTCAATTCTCTTATTTATTGCAATAATCTATTGTGAAAAAAAAAAATAGCTGCACCACTCGAGTAGCACGTGTTGTGCAAGCCTTATTTCTCTTGTCCAACAAATATGCGATGATTAAATTCTTCGTAATGATTAATATTCTTCACGAGTTCATTAATTTTTCTTTTCAACTCTTTTTTTTTCCAACAAATAAAGTAACAACACCAAACACTCACGCACTGGTATAAAGAGATTTGCCGCAAGATTACGTCACACGTTCTTACTCGAAAACTACAAAAGTCAAAGCAAGTACGCGGTACATAACAGATAATATCTTTATTCGTACTGAAATTGCGCATGCAGTTCGGGGGTTCGTGTCAGGACCACATTAGTATCCGCCAAGAGCGTTTTAACCAGGTGCTTGAAAAAAGAAATGGTACTTATTTATCGGCATTCCGTCGGGCATGCCAAACGATATTTGATTTTAAGCAGCTCGTTTGCGGACCCTCGTGCACGCAATCTTCTGGCATTTATCGCTAACCAATAGCACCCTTCTTTAGCATTATGATCTCCTTCTGATTGCCAAACTTCGATAGCTCTTCACTCAGCTGGATAAATTACCGAGATCACTTCGATCGCGTAGCTGCTTTCTATTCGGTGATGTAATTTTAACTGATAACGACGGTTTTGTCTGTTATCTCTAAATGAGATGATGTTATCGAATCTTTCTTAGCTCAGCTTATTCATCGCTATGTAACTTTTTGGAATATTCCGCGTGATGTCCATCACCTTATAAAGTTCATGCGAGTCCACGCCTATTGTTTCCGTTTTGTAAATTCCCTAACGAGAAACATCGTCACGTTTTTAAGACCTTTTCGGACCTTGCGTTTCTAAATAGCAGCAGCATTATTCATCACTTGCGAGGTGCATTTTTTGTTCTGCTGTGTACTTTCTCCATCGCGTGTGTATCTTCTTGTAATGTCTTCATGCATTTTCCAAAGAACTTAACCGTCGCTTGATAAAAGCAACAATGTACCGTCTTGACTTTTCAGCAGCGTCGGCAATCTTACCAACCATCACCTCGTGTCTGTGCTCAAGGCTTCCAGAGTTAAGACTTTGCTAAAGAGAAGAATCGCTTAGTAGCACGCATGGCTCGGCTATACTAATGTATTCATAGCCTGATGACACGTAAAATCCAAGCCACAATTTGTTTAGAGTAATTTTTACTTGGGAAAGATTACTCGATTCCCCGAAGAATATCTCATTAATCTAGTTTATGCGCCGTAGATAAGGTTTTTCGCAGAATGTGTTTTGAAATGGGAAGAAAGTAATGAAAATTGATCGAACTGGGAATTATTTAATTGCGTCAATGTGGGGTGTGTTGTAATTGAAAAACTAGAACTACATGTTGCATCCTTGGCGTGTCACGCTGCCATTTTTGTCTGGAATATTACTTAGGAATTTAATAAGCAGCAAAGCATTTTACGATTACATATAAAAGAAACAATTGGAAGGATGAGTTCAATCTTTTATAATACTGCGCAAACGAATCGTTTGTCCGAAAGTACCACATAAATTTTCGGCTTATATATGAAATAAATTTCGTGTGGAATATAAATCTGCTTTGTGGAACGTGCAGTATTAGTAAAACTTGTTTTACATTTTATTTTTCCAACAAGTCGACCCGGGGCTAAAGAAGGTTCATTAGGGTGACCGGCGCACCCTCGGCCGCACCCTTGCGTCACATCGGGACATCGCGATGGCTGTGATTAGCCTCTGCGAAACAAAGCACACGAAGATAATTGAATTAAAGAGTAGGTATATGTAGATATGCGTTTTGTTTACAATCTAGCATAGGCGCGTGGTGACTGTTTGTTGCTATAACCTACTATTTCGGACCATTTTTTTTGCACGCGGAACTAAACATTTGCGGTGCCGCGTATATGACAATAAGCAGTAAAGGCGTGAAAGAAAATTAGCCAATTGCGTTAATGTTTACTTTAGGAACTTGGATATGGTCGTAAACTGCACCGCATGCACAGCCTTTCATTTGGAATACGTCACCGTCGTATACTTTCCTTATTTTTTGAGCTGTTCGTGCATTCATCATACTTTTCATACATCTTGCCTCGAATAACTTTGAAATGTTTATGACAATTTCAGAATCTTTCGTTCATTTGAACTTGTTATTTTCGTGGCTATCTTGTTTTACCTTTGTGATTCTTGGTTCTTGCGATGAGGAGTTTAGAAAGGTTTAAAGCGGCCCCCAAAAACCACGATTGTGATGTATATCACGTAATTTCTTTCTTACGAGAGTTCACCCTTTCGATCTTCGGCGTAGAAGACATTCCAGGGCCGATTGGTCGAAAGCCTTGACATTCGGCATAGCTTGCGCGGCCTTTCGACCGGTTACCAAATTCCTACTATAATTACGAGGAAAGTGAGCTCAAAACAGCGAACCGAAAAGCATTCCTTTCCTCCCTCTCTCGCCTTGCCGTGATGCGTTTTGCTAATTTTTTCGGGCACTTAATCGTTATACCTCTCGTATATGCTGCAATTTGCAGGCTTTCTCGTAAAAACGGCATTCGCGGTGCATCTTTCGCGCTATTCTTCAAATGCATTAAATCTGTGCTGTGTTCGTACCTGATAATAAAATTGCGAAACATGTCGGCGCTGTAATAAACCTGAGAAAATTATACAAAATGGGTTTCAAAGTTCCAAATCGTGAAAAAGGAAATTCAATGTCACTTTTACAGCGTCTTTTGTTTAACCCTTGTCTGAAGGTTGGCCCCAAGTGGTCCCGACACTTTTTCAAACTAAATTTTGACGTGATGGCGTCGGAACAGTAGCGTTGTGTCGTTAATTGACTATATAACGGATAATATAATAATTTACCATTATAAAAACTTGATGCAAGGAAACGTAGTAAAATGAAACAAATAAAGCCTAATATGACACATAAAATAGAATAACTTTGGAATATTATGTGTATATATATATTATCCTCTTTCAACGCATTTTTCGTACATCGTCTGCGTATAGTTTTTATTTTCAAAACAAACGGGTTTTTTGTCCGTTTCGCCAGGAAGCACGCATCGAAACGAGTTCTCACATATAAAAGTTTACGTAACAACCTTTTTGTTGTTAGCATCGACGAGCTGCAAATCATAAAAGGCAGGAGAGAAAAGGCGAAGCGCAATTCAGCGATAAATAGATCGGGAATTCGGATGGCGATCTGTTTCATAATGAGCGTCGTGGATCTGATGTTTGTTATTTGGCATAACGTTATCTTTCGTTATTACCGCTCCTCCGGGAGAAAGCGACGTTTAGGCACGCCTCCGCGCGCGCGCACGCTTGCAACCGGTAGCGAAGCGACCGGTAGCCGGCTACCGAGATGTTACCAGATACCCGCGAATAAACAAAAAGGATAAGGATGCATTTCTAGGATTGACTCCTTTAAGTCGTTCCCTATTCGCCGAGTCGTATATACGCAATCCGTTCTCATCCTCTCCGCGGACTTAACCGTCAAGGTCACCTGGATACGCAATTTACGTGAATGAACTTGTGTTTGCCTCTGCTCGCAGGAAATGAACATTCCTCTGCGGCAAAAACGAATCGAGTTGTAAATTATAAGATCCCTCGGTAATTTTGTTTATTATAAACTAATTTCTAAGTGTAATCGTATACGTGATACACGCCCCGATCTTCCGTAAAAAAAAAAAAACAAAACAAAAAGAAACGGCAATCACGGTTTTGATCAACGCTAAAATTGATGCCGATTAAAGTCTAGTGAATGTAACAAATTCTAAAATTTTCGCTATGGCCAGTCATTGTCTTGCACAAACAATGTAAGCATTGTTATCTCTTTTCCGATGGTGTGCTATTATTAAAGAATATAACGTTATTAACGGCGTGTACATCTCCTCATAACTATAGTTGACTGGTATACATATGAAACCAATGTTTTATCGATTATTACTGCAATATAAAAGGTCAAATATGTCAGTCGTAATAAATTGATTGAAATATTATTAATTTTTCTTGGGTTCACCGTACATCCAATATACGTACTAATGATGCCAGTTACGGACACCAGTCGATGTAGGTGACTGGCTTATTGTAAATAATCAACAAATATGAACTTCAACAAATCACGACGAACATTTACATAAATGAAAATTAATCAAAGAAGAGTCCAATTTGGAAAAAGTTGTGGTGAACTTGAGACATGACTTTCTGTTCGTATAAAATTATGCTTCCCCTATCAAGGGAGAACGTTATTTGAAGTTGTCGTCCAGTGAAAGTAACAATACGTATTTTGGAACATTTAAAGTATTGTCCATCAACCGTATTGCCAATACTTTATTTGTTCTTTTCCTAAATACATATGTCGAAAGCAATCAAGAATATGATTATCCATATGCCTGAGCAAACGTGTAACGATAGATTGAGAATGAATCGAATTTCATGAATGTACGTCTCAAATGACACCCCACTCTTGTCCTACAGTAAACTTTTGCTTCGGATCACTTCGGTATACCCAATTGTTATTCTTATTGCTTTTATATTGACAATTATTATTGAAATTCCAAAAATGTTGGTACTTGAATTATTTGGAATAAACATGAGTTCACTAAAGTAGCGTCCGCCTATCACTTTTCTATATACGAGAGTTCGAATTCTTTCTCGTCCACTTTTTAAGACGAGAGGAGGATGCGGATCTTCAAATGGAAAACATTTAATGTATAATCCGACTAATGAACAATTCTAATTTCGTAACATCCAGTAAAAATAAACTCATCCGACTTTATCATTATAAGTGATCGACGAAATGCATGCGATGAGCATAAACTGTACGTCCTTTCGTTAAATCTTGAACAAAAAAGAATATTGAAGCTATTGAAAAAGGTTTGATGAAGCCATAAACGGAAAATATAACGCAGTAAGAAAAACGAAATAATAAACCGACCGACTATACAATAGAAATTGAACGAACTTTGTTACATTTACATCGCATTTGCATTTCATTGCAACTTTGTTTTCTTCAGCGGGTCATAAATTTAGTTTTAACTGCGGTTCGTTCTAACCAGACTATATCGTTATTTTCTACTTGAACGGGGGATTATTAAGGTACGAAATTATCATATTGCAATACCGACATCAGTCGTATTTAAATACTTGCATTTAAAAAGGGTCTTTTTCCCTCTGCATGCCTAACAAGGAACTGCAGACAAGTTCCCTGGTATACTTCAAAACCGATTATTATATTCTAAAACGTCGGAACCCCTGTTTTCCCATAGTCTTCCTATAATGTCCCTCTTATATTTCCATGGTTTTTCCACTCGATTCGATCCTCCAAACCGAGCGAAAAAGTAAAAGCATCCAAAGATTTTTTCTCGACTTTTCAAGCGTATAATTCCAGCCATAATGCTCGCGTTATTATATGCACGAATAATTGCGCAATGGCGATGGGTGGGAGTCTCTAAACGACGAAAAACTTTACGACATTCGTTTCGCTCCGGCCAGCGATAACCGGCGAAAAGTTATTAAAGCGGAACAAAAATGATCGCGATCGCGGTTTTTTCGATCCCTGGATGAGCCTGTACATCTTTTTATAAGACCTCTATTAAAACCCTATCGGGAAAGCCCTGAACCCCCGAGAGAACAAGCGTAGCCTCGACATTTTATTCGCAATCATCAAATCTTATCACTATTGAATTATCTCGATACGCCGAGTGAATTTATTTATTTAAGTGCAAATTTACAGTTCGTAAAATCGATCTATTATAACGTTCACGAGATAATAACGGTTCGAGGTATTAAAGTGCAATTTACTATTAGCGTAACGCGAATTGAGTAACGAACCGGGAAAATGCTTCAACGCGACGTCTGCATTCGTAAGAAATTGAATATATTGATATATACATATACATCGTTTCATCCCTCTCTCTCTCTCTCTCTCTCTCTCTCACACACACACATTGAACGAATCGATTTTACAATCACTTCTCAATGTGTGGCAAATAAAAGAGAGCGCTTTGCTCTACAACATAATTAGATATATCTACGTGGCACGTACCGGCGAACGAAAGTTGAAGGTCTCAAGGACAAATTTGCACTTAATTACTAAGCACGGTAAACGTTGCGCATCGATAGTTCGAATCTCAGATCACACCAAGCTTAGAAATTTTTTTTTTCCACTTGATCAATGTGAATTGGTGAAATTTGAAGTGTGCATTTTCGATGTTCTGAGAATGTATAATTTTTTTTTTAGGTTATATGATGAATTGTTTTGTATTGGCGGAAGGGGAGATTTGCAAATTTTCAGGCTTCGGATCACGTTCATTTCACGTAAACATTTTTCTTTTGTTTACAAAATGATTTCGAATTAACAATCATATAGAAACCATGTTTGGCCTTGATTTTAAAATTACAATTTTTTGTTTTTTTTTTTTAATTTTGAAATCTCTCTTCTGCTTTTCGGGTTTGAATACAAAATTACACATATGATAAACAATATCGATCAATTCCCTTAATTTCTGAATGGCGATTTATTATAAAAAATGTTAGTTAATAGAAATTTACAAAAATTTTTATTTTAAATATTAATTTTATAAAAGTAATCTTAAAAGTAATCCGCACATTTCATCGACTTGACAAAAAACAAGAAGAAAAAAAAGATTTTTTTTTAATTGCAATAATTATATCTGGTACACGTTTCGTTTACTTAGCACATCCATTAAATGTCCCGTTTCGATGTTTCGATTTTTATGTGGATTAATGGGCGACGTCAAAAAATCGCTGATACTCGTGAGAGGACTGTATAGCTAACAGCACGCTACTCAGAGTTGCTCAACGTGGTTCGCGCGGGAGCATAACCTTTAGACAAATCGTGAGCTATGATTGTCTGCAGGGTAGCTACGAACTCGCAATTATCGCCTCGTTCGCCTTCCGTCACGTGTGCATGCGCCTCTATGGGAAATTCACAAAAATATGATGCAAATTGCAATAAATTGCACGGCATTTATACGAGCAGCGCTATTTATATATTATGTAAAGCGACATTTCAACGATTCGAAACATAAAACGCTCTGTGTTTATAATGTTTAATCCTTTATTGATATTAACTACATTAATAACACATATTTCACTCGTGGCTTAGCGAAATAGAGATGTAATCGGAGTTGCTAATATTCCCTTCTCGTATATACTTGATGAAATATTAAAAGTCCATAACTTTATGCATTTATAAAATCGTTTTATGGATTAACGTTAATACATAAACGTACATCAGAAGTATATATATGTAATAGCAAACCTATAAATTGTCAGGTACATTATTACCATCATATTTCATCGATATACATCTGAAAATATTTACTTGATCTTTGGCCGCACGTTGCATAGCTCAGCGACTTGTCGTGTTTCTCTTTAAGTTTTGATAATTACACAAATTTTTGCACAGAAAATTTTGTCTCTACTACTTTGTCACCGAACGTAAAATGTATTGGTCGACTTCGTGAAGGAAACTGTGTGAAAATTGTCATCCTGTCCATCTCTGTCTAACTAAGGCTTAAACATTAGTTAGAGAGGGTGAGGAATGTCGAATGTTTTCGTGATCCTATATACTCCGGGACAATTTTGGTTAAATCGACAAGTAACGTCAGTTTTGGGTTGAGTTTAGATCAAATTTGTGAACAAATCGTTAGATTATTACGGTGATCATAAAATGATTAAAAAATGATTGGAAAGGTGATCCAATACTGACCCTTTCAGACCCCTTCGCCAATCCATATGATTCACAAAAAAGTGGGTCAATTTGATCCTCGTGTTGAGAAATGAAGAAAAGAAAGGCCAACATAACAAAAATCCATCGTGGATCCATCCGTTCTAGATATTAAATTTTCAGTTGTAAAAGTTTGGACTTGGATTGTAGCACTACCAAATCTCAAATGTCTCAAGACCCAAACAAGTCATATACCTCGTCGAAAAATCGAAGTTATGTTCTCCAGACCAAGGTCTGGCTATAAAATGCGGAAAGGGCTAGATATCACCATTATCCAGACCCAATTCCATTGTCTTTGTTACACGTGGCCTCTCTTAACCACTGTTAATTTATTGTTATGTTTTTATTTTTAATTTAATCATTATACGCAACAAAATTAAAAAAAGAAATACGAGTATGCGTACCCTTGAAGGAATTGTTACGTAAAATTGCAAATTACTTCGAAACGACCGGACGTTGCGCGACTTGAAAAAAATGAGTAAATCAACATTGACGAAGGAAATAAAAATGGGCGGGTTTATATTTCAAGGTATGATTTAAAGGGCGGCACGGCTCATAGCCGAACTGGAGCTTGTTGTACATCCTTGTACACGTTCGTTTCGAAAGTTTTACAAAAATTATGAGTGTTTTTTAAGGTGTTCGTATAACGTAAACCCATTGCTGCTCCACCCGTATCAGCCCGCAAAATCGACCTATCTTGGGAGACTTTACGAGTTCGCGGTGCAACGTTGACATCGAGCGATATCTCTCGCTGGCTCAAACGGAATACGGATCGTTATTCGCACTCTACATCTGACTTCGGTGGATCTATATCGCACGCGCGCGCGTGTTTGTGTGTGTGTGTGTTCGCAAATGTACGCGGTTGTACGACACACGATATGCAGTTGGTTGGCGGAACGGACGTCTTTTCCGCCGTCTCGAGAAAAAATAACGAACTGCTCGAAGCGCCGCGGAAACTTGTTGAAATACCCGAAGTAAACTCGTAATTTACGAACGGTTAAACAATTATTACCCGGTGTGACATTTTACAGCGTGCGCGCCGGCGTTGTATCTCTCGGCCTCTTTAAACGTCCCTTGTTCGATAAAAATTCTTATTACCCAACGAGCGAAGGTCGGGCCTGATTTAAACAGTTATATAAACAGTTACATTTTGTTAGATAAGAATGTCTTGGCACCTATACGCGCAAAATTATTTTCAAGAATTCATACATCATTTTTAAATGAATATTTTCGCTTGATGGCATATATTTTTCAATCATTTTATTATTCCGTAAGTTTATATGTTTGTTTAAAAATACATTATTACTCTTTAGAAAGAATGGAAATATTGAAATAATCAGATGTACCCTGGTAGAAATGAAAACATTTCTTAGCCAATTCTTAGACAGTTCAGATATTTACAATGTTAAAGGCATAGGAGAAATGGATAGTGTAAGAAAAAAAGTAGCAGCAGTGATTTCCGCCTTCTCGATGCTATAAATGTTTATTGGTATACACATCTTACGAAATTGTAAAAAAGGAAGAATATTTCAAAAGGCGTTGTTAATTTTTATGGAGAAAATTTACTGCCGTTGATGTATTTTAATATAAAGTGTCAGTGCGGATGGTCGATAAAAGAGACTATCGTAAATTTGTATCAGTGAATTTTATACAATTGGCATTGAACTTTTACCCAAACATGTATGTCGAACGGAAAATATATAAGATTCATCATTCATATATATATATAAATGAATCTTTCACAACGAATTATTATTTTAAGCAAACCGTAAAATTAAGCCGTAATTTTATTAAAACCACCGGCGAACCCTCTTCATCATTTCGCGCCAGTCGTATTTTCGTCTCCGATTCTTTCGAGGTGCGAAATCGTACTGATATTTTTCGCAGCTTAAAACTTCCCGATCATAATCTCGCTTCCTCGTTTGACCTCAGGGTCGTCTCACGAGAAACGGTTTACTGCACCTCGCCGAATCGAAGCCACTCTCTCTCCATGCGAAGACGACCTAATTCAAGAAAAACTATGTCACGCGTGACCCGACGAAATAAATGATTTTCTCGGCCCCTTCAAGAAACGCATCCGCCTCAAATTACACCCAAATGACTCATCTCAACCTTTTATTACATTCGGGAGGATGATCCTTTGTCCGGCACTTTCACGGCTTTAAAAGTGCATCACTCGATGCTTCGATTGAATTATTGGAGAAGGTTTTTATATACATATACTAGATAGGTGTACACATATATATACAAACATCCGACAGGAATATTTGCTTTTTAAAATAATTCAAAAATTATCATGGAATATATTTTATCATTTGAGAGAGACTCTGCAATGATTAAATATCACGTAAAGATAATTAATGTTAATGTACGTACTAAGATTGATTAAAATAATGTTGAAATTTTATAACTTGCGAGTGTTTAGTTGCGTTCAATGCCATCTAATATAAAATTCTGTAATTGTGTATTTTATTGGCCCTTGATCTTCTTTCTACTTGATTATTATTTCGTTCAAAGTATATTACGACTTTTAAATGATGATTAAGATCAATATCAAATTTATTCTTATTCCCTTTATAAAACTTTTGTTTTAGGCTATACTTGAAAGAAATCACCACGAATTGCATGAGACATAAAGATTTAATATTTTTTTTTTTAGATGTTATATTTTTAAACATCTAAACTATTTCAGTTCGGTAGGTAATACGAGGATCTCTCCATGTATACCATTTTTATATATGTGTACGTATTATTGGAATCCTATATGTGATTCTCACAAATATAGTACGCTTTTTTAAATGTAATTTTAAATTAAATTAAAAATGTTCTTTAGTGGATATTAATACTAGCAAATTGTATATAAATGGAATAATTAACAAGAAAATTTTTAATTTCCTTTGAAATTAAATTTAAGAAAGCTTATACTACATATGAAGATCACATATAGGATTCCAATAATGGGTATACACGTACGTAAAAACTAGTTTATACATATATGTGTAAAAATGATATGCATGGAGAGACCCTTGTATTACCTATCGAAATGTTAATAGTCGATTTAAAAATATAACATCTAAAAAAAAAAAACTGTGTTCATTAAGAAAAAATTAACAAAAAGTCAATGAAAATGATTTTTGCAACTTGTGAGAACAAAGAAAGTGAAATTATACATGTTCCACGCTACAACATTGTAAAAATTACAAAATGCATTCTAAAATTTAAGAGTTCCATCGTATAAAATATTTTCTTTTCAATGAATTTACATTATTATTAAACTACCATCGCAAGAACAAGATTTCTTGTACGAGAAAAACTTTGCGCTTTGTCGCTTGCGAGACCGATGCCGTCAAACAGCGCCATCTACTTTCAATTTCGTAAATTAAATCCTTAAAAATTTTCATTGTTCTTGAAATCTAAAAATCGCATCGATGCGTATCGTGAACTTCGAGTATAAACGCGAAATATCAACTGCCGCAGCTCGGAAAGTCGAAATATTTTGTGACCGACATCGAACAATTCTATCCCGAAGCTGTAAGAAACGACGCAGGCTATATACTCGGCGATAAAGCGAGAAAATGTTTGCCAGGACGTGGCTGTTTTTCGCGCGGCCCTATATACACATATATCGCATACGGGCCGGAAAGAAAAATTAAAAGTTTTGGAAAACAGCAATCGAGCGCCTAGAAAAATGCGCTCCCGCTGAATAGCGTCGATAAGGGACACAATAGTCGTCGTCGTGGGCGACCCGCGCTTATATATTCCTCTTTGTTGTCGGCCGTAAAGAATGGCGTTTCTTTCGCCGGCAAAGAATTCCAGCGCAGCGCAAAGAAGCGAAGGCAAAAGTGGGAGACCGGGACTGTTAACATTTCGCGCCTTACATTGTCTGGTGTCGGGTCTGCGAGATTACTATCGCGCGGATACTCGCGCGCGCGCACTGTTAAGCGCATAAAATAAATGCGCCGATATACTTACGCACCGCGTTCGCGCAAACGTGCCTATATATTGCGCCTTTAGGCGCGTTCGATTTTCTCCGTGGCGACGAAGGCTGCTGCGGTCTACCGCGTGCGTATATAGAAATTGGCGAAAAATGCACCTTTAAGCCGTTTGTCAATTTACTCCCCGACATATATCCGAACACGTAAAAGCTGTGGACGACTATACGGCCACTCGAGAGAGCTTTACGGTTATTATTCCTGATATTTGACGTCGAGTTTAGGGCGAGGGGACGCGTTCGCACGCACACTTATATATATATATACCCGCAGCGCCTTTTTACGGCGCAGCCGGACCGCAGACGTCGCATTCAAACGTGTCGTTTTCGTTTACGTTTTAAATTGGTAAACGCTGGTGAATTTTTTTTAAGCTTTCGTTTTTGTTTCTTTTAAATGGTGCGCGCATACGCATTAAGCCATTGTTTGAATCTTGTTGGCGTCCACTTGGCGCGCAAAGTTATCATAATATTTCATTGGAATGGTTTCGCATTTCCGGAGTAGGAAATACGAAAACTACATTTTTGAAATTTATTTGCCTCTTCATCATTACCATCATATAAACGAGGTGCATCGCATGTATACGTATATATACGAGTGCATCAAATAATGGTGAACAATATATTGCAAGGGGTGATTTTCGAACAACATATATACATATACACCCTAACCTAAAAATGTACAATACCTAACCTCATTATATTGCTAGAGATAGTTCAAGTGAAAAAAAAATTAACGTACATTTGGTAAGACGAACTAAATGTATCAATATAAATGTTTAGTTCCAACTGTGCAACTAAACTTTAGTTACAATTACTAAATACTTAATTACTGAATTACTTTAATTACTTCAGTGGAATGAAACTTGATTAATTATATATAGTACGTGTACTCGCCGATAACGATTGCCGTAGCAACAATATAGCTCTAGATTTGGTACCCCGTTTAGGCAGATACCGAATATGTCTGAAGATAATAAAAAATAATATATACGCAATATTATATTAAAGCAGAATGTGGACTATATGTACTACATATAATATAATATAATATATAGTAAATAGTATATGTCACCCAATAGTCGACCGCAATATAACAATTATATAATATTAATGTAACATTGATGTAATTAATAACTATGATATATTTATGACATAATTGTTATACTTGTCATGTTTGCTTGGCATCACTATGGCAGAACATGATGATTTTTAATATTTTATCATATACGCCGAAAGAATGTTATTAAACCGATATACGAGAATAAGGAGTTTACGAAATACATTTCTGAAAATTACGTCTATTAAAAGCATAAAAATCACACATTCTGCAAATTAATAATCTACAATAATTGATCGACAGATATACTTGTTACATTTTATTTATGATTGAAACATTTTTAAACGAGGTTAAACAGCCGATCAATTGAAACGTTAATAAATCATTTAATATAAATCGATATTTTATAAGAAAATTGTTTTCAAAAATTAAACGTATTTATTTGAATATATTTATTCTAATATATAATTAATGAACATTTTGTTTCAGAGTTTAACGTCGGCCTATATAATTTTCATTTCAAAATTTAAAAAAGTTTTTAATCAGTTATTGTAAATTTTATTAAAATATTCTTATCATTGCTCGTATTAATTAAGCCGTTGATTTGCTTAAGCGAGCTTGAGGGTTTTTTGCGCGTCACTAATAATGTAGTCACTTTAACTACGATATCCATCAATTTGAAGTAGTCGACCCAACCAATTTATCTGCTGTCGTTTAGAGCACTAAGACATTTAGTCGGAGTACCGATAATAATAGTTCGACGAACTAATTGTCTTAGTGCTCTGAACTCCGGAGGATAAATTGGTTAGGTCGACTACTTTTAATTGGTAGATTTCGTACTTGCAGTAACTGCAGCATTAGTATCATTGTTATATAAACATATCAATCATTTTTATAAATAATACAGACTAAATATTGTTTTAATAGTCAGTCCGCATCTTACTCTTTTTTCGCTATTTACGTATTCACTCTTTTATAACTTCTTTCAATATTTTCATTTTTTTTTTTTTTTTTTTTTTTTTTTTTTTTTTTTTTTTTTTTTTTTTTTTTATTTTTTTTTTTTTTTTTTTTTTTTTTTTTTTTTAATGACATTTCTCAGGTTCACTATGCAAAGAGTGAATTAATTAACTACGTAAAAATAGTGGCTAAATGTTTACTCTTACAAGGAGTGACAAGAAGTGACAATGAAAATGAATATTCACAACACAAAAGTCGAATAGAAATGCACCCTAGTTCATTCACGTTCAATGAAAAGTTACTAAATGGGTAAAATTGAAATTCCCTAGGGAAAAACACTTAAAATTTCAAAATAGTAATAGTAGAATAGCAGAAAAAAGAAAAGTCGACGATAATAATGTGTTTCGATAAATATGATGAATAATTCATTTGTAATGACTTTGAAAAATTGATGTTATTATTCATAATCATTACAATCTAATTCTTATCACACAATTATTATTTAATCGATATAAAACTTAAAATGTAATCTAAATTAATGATTTAATTTGTTTTTGTCCTTGGATAATCTTATGAAAACAAATGTTTTTCAAAAATAGTTTGTTTTTATGTAATAATGTGTTATTGTAATCTTGGGTATAGCCTGTAGAATCTCCAAGAATGTATAGTGCTTTGAACTTTTTGTGTTTCTGAAAGAAAGGATTGTCGCATAAGCTCTCTATTTTTAGCACCTCTTTTACACACGTAGTCACTAATACATCCGGTTCGAAGTACGTAATTTCCGAACAGTCGATTCGATTCTTCACCATTCTGCAGAAATTGAATATGCAAATGATTGTCATGTTGCGAATATGTCGAATGATAGATGGAACGCAAAAGAAAGTGAACAATAATAACATTATTTTCCGTGTTAGATGAAGACATTCGACAGTTATTATCACTTGAAAAAATAAATACCAAGGTTTTCAATTTAATAAATTCCCAGTTGGTCTCTAAATTTCTTGGAGTGAAATTTCATTTTGTTTTGGAGTTAATCGGCGAAATTGCACTTCAGAATGAGTGACTTTAAAAGAAGCGATTCAATTATCAATTTGTATATTTTTATATATTTTTAAATTCTTTAAATTTTTAATTATTGAATATGGGCCTCGCGTTTCAATATTTAAATATAATTAGGGCACACGTTACTCTTTTTACCAATCAGGTTGGTATTTAACATGCACTGTATTTTTTCCACTATTTCGAACTATTTTGAACTGTTCTAGGGCACGTCACGTGGAAAATAATAAAAACATTATATTATTTCAGATCATCCAAATTTATATACGTATATTGTACGTAATGATGTGACACATGCTTATATATGTATATATTTGCCATATCATTACTGTTCGTTTTCGCTTAATTAATTTTAAGTTGGAATTTGTCGTAGACCACATCAGGACAATCCTGCGGGATACGTCAAGGTTCCGAGATAAGTCAAGAGTTAAGATAAAAGTCGTAACCGTTTTGTAGCTTCGTTGTCAGTCATTTTCTGATCTAATCTTATTAACTTTTTCAACAACGATTGTAATAAATGTCGTGTTTGTCTACAAAACAATAAAACGTGATGGTTTTCCTTTCCCTATAACTTTCACAGAAAATGTGTAAAAATTAAAAAAAAAAAAAAAAAAAAAATCCCTGTCGGACGAATAACGGTTCGAAATACCAAAGTGTGAAAGCGCCAATGAGCAAATTTCGCGATAATTCATTTGAATAACCTAACACCGAGCGTGGTTTATAAGGAGGAAACGGTGATATTCTTATATGACCGTAATGTGAAAACCTGTAGTTGTAAGACTTCGGCCGCATGGGTATGTTTCATTGGGCGGGCCGGTTTATTAGGTTATCGATGTAGAATATGTGGGGAAGTTTGTATTCACGCGTCGTTGAATCCTATCAGTGGATGAGAGGAGACAATACCGAAAGCCGGTTCGAAACAACACCGAGGCGATTAGGTAACTGTACTTATATGAGCGACTGAAATTTCTGACAGTGGAGTGGTGTCGAGCTACATTTATATAAACAGTTCTTGAATGAAATGCGCCAAGAGACGCCGCTTGGACACTATAATTATAGGATTAGGGTAATTGGTCATCGTCAAACACGTTACTACGTTCTAAATGGAGGTTAATGTACACACTCTCGCTATTCTATATACAAACATTTTTGACCTATTTGACTCGTGCCATGTTTAGGATTATGTCATTCGTTTTGTCTTTTTGTTAAATTTTCTTGTTTGAATTTTTTCTGTTATGTATCAGAGTTTCGAGTTCAAAGGTATGAATGACGCAAAACATTATTACCTTTCGCTGCATCATTTTTCAAGCAACTTTTTTCGGTGTGAAATCCATTCCTGGAACGAATGGAGACAAAAAATGTCGCATCATAAGATCATGAGACGAACAAATAGATCTAGGAGATTTTTAAATTATGCATCACAATTAACTGTACTCCGGAAGGTTCGTCAAGCCTCGTTAAAAGTCGATACAGCTATACCTAGGCTAGACGTCCACGGTATACTACGCGTCTCGTTTCATCGAGGACATTCTTGATCGAAACGATTCGGATTGCTTCTGTCATACTTGCTGCCTGATTTAGTGCAATCACTGATCTCGTGACCAATGAACCTCTTCTTATTGAAACTCGCCGGGTTCGAGTCGGATGTCGATTCTTTACTCGAGATTGGGTGCCAAGACATTCTTAACGAGTCCGAAAGCTACAAGGATGGTTTTAATTTAATTATTTTCTATAAAATTTGCGCGATTAATGACGACTTTATTTTGTAACGTTATGAAGGAAATGAAATGCACGATTATTTAATAGCATATTATTACCTAACAAGGATCTAAAGTGTACTTTTACCCACGAGTTAGGTAACCTAATTTTTGTATTTGGATCAGTAAAGATGATGCTTTAAGTACTTTGAGCACTAACTGTACGCACACAATTACAGAAAGATAATTGCGTCGTTAGATATTTGCGTGTTACGTTAATTAGCTTTTCTATAGTGAACTCACGTATATTCGTAAAAATAATAAGTGCAAAATTTCCTGCAGTTAAGGAATCTCCAAATGTATGTTTTGATTTCCTAGCAAGCTGTTCTGTGGAGAGTGTGCCCAAAACTAATTATTATTATATTTTATATATATTAAGCTGTATATTAGCATGACTTTATGTGTTTAAAAAATGACATATATAAATAAATGTAATATAATAGTAAGTAAGACATGTTATTAATATAGTTCCTATTGTTGTGTGATTGCAGAAATTAAAGGGGACCTGGGGAGGCGACTTGAAGTGGACAAAATCGGTAATAATAATAATTATTATTCTTGTGAGCTTGGATACGATTACAAACGATACTGCTAATTATAAGATGTCAATATAATTAAAATGAGGATGATGATTGAAACAAGTCTTTCACTTTTGATATACTTTTCATATAATATCCATACGGGCCTTGGGGGTTTTAAAGGTCGAGCACGTATCTGATTAAATCTTCAAGATTAATTCCAAGAATATCCTTGCTCATCAGTAATCATACTTCCGTAATAAAAAAAAAAAAAAAACTAATGGTAAAATTTAGTTTTGTATACTTTCTGATTGGTTAAATTTCATTTACGAATAATAGCAGTGCATTTTTAGATATTATTCTTTACTTGTATAATAAAAATTAAAAAATAGAGTCATTATTTGTACAGCACATTTACTATAATATTATTTTCATTTCTTTTCTCATTAATTGTTTTCAATCAAAACACTTACATTTTTTTAAAAATGGGTCAGATGACACCGTCCTAATCAATATCATGCTTACTGAGGTATGCGAAATCGAGAGTCGTTTATTTTTAATTTTTATTCAAAAAAAAAAAAAAAAAAATAGGACTCACCAACGAACGCCACGCTAACCCCAACCACCACACACACTAGAAAATTTTACATACA
>JAPYZR010001969.1:0-34604 GCA_030522945.1 Trichopria nigra
CTGTTACCTAAACTGTTCCATGTATTCTTTTCTATTATTACAATAGTTTCGCTTCCTATCACCCAGATTATTCCAAAAGTATGGCAAATGTTGTATAGGTTTCGGCCAGGAGCAAGACTGTTGTCCAAACTTCTGGCGTGATCTTGGCGAAGTCTCTTCTAGAGCTTGCTGCAATATTGGATTTAGTCTTTTTTTTAATCTTTCCGATACTTCTTTTAATGTATGGGTTTCGGCCAGGAGGAAGACTGTGTCCAAACTTCTGGCGAGATCTTGGCGAAGTCTATTCTAGAGCTTGCTGCAGTATTGGATTTAGTCTTTTTTTTAATCTTTCCCATACTTCTTTTTTCACGCATAAGATTGAAGAGAAATTGGAAAAAGAAAAAAGCGTTGGATTAAAACACCGATATGCAGAAATGCGAGGCACGATGTAATGTATTCAATATACATTTTTTTTTTATTTTTCTTTTTTATATATTGTAAAATAGTTGAATATCTATTCACTATTGTTAGTTTTGTGAATCTGGAAGTAGAGTAACAACATTTAGGTGAATTAGATAAATTTGACAAAAATTGGATCCGCCTTTTTTAATTTTTAAAACTAAATTTAAATTTTTTAGCACTTCATCGGCCACCCCGGCACTCTACAGATTACTAAATATATCAATTCAGCCAGTTGGATCTTCCCTTTTTGATTCAAGTTGAAGAGTGAACCAAGTTAGATACTTATATGTATATATATATAATGTATGTGTGAGTGTGTGCGTGTGTGCTTTACCATTACTCAATAATTAAACGGTTCTCATGTGCATGTGAAACTGTGATGCACTTGGCCCACGAAAAAACGTGAAAATATCCCTGAATCGAAATGGCCCGCAGATGTTTTTCAAACGCATTTAAGGATGCGATGGCGCATGTCGCGCATGTTGCTCATGTTTGGACCCGAGTGAGCTATCCTCGTCGCTGGCTCGGGGCTGGGCCCTTTTAAAAAATCCCCGCCAAAGGGCTCGGCTAGGGCCTGGGAGCGTGCCATCTTGGGAGGTCGCGGAACGGACAAAGTGGGGACGCTGCTGGTCCTAAATATGTTATTACTTCGGTCGTATAACTGCTTCATTTTGCGGCGAATGGCCGAAGGGCGATCATCTGCCTTCTCGCGCGCGTTCTCGCAGCCGAACAACAGCGTGGCGATTTCGCGCATAGAGCATCGCCGCCGCGACTGCACACCGGGACTGCCCCGTCGTCGACGTGCTACCACACGGCCTCCCAGAAGTTACAGCAGGGAGGCCTAGATTGTTTAATCGTACCCCCCTAATCAATGCCTCGCCATCCGGCAATTTCGTCAAATTGCCGACGACCATGAAGAATCGGGACACTACTTCGAGCTTGTGATTTTTACCAGACTGAAGATGAGAAAAAAACGGTGGGTCTTAATTCGAAACGAGCTTCGGCAGAATCACCCGGACCTTTATTTTACCTCGTTTTCGACATTTCGTCGTGTACGTAACATCTCTTCGCTCTATGCAATTTTTCTCTAAATGGAGATCTCAAACGAATCTCAGACACGTTGATGGCAGGATCGAAGGTCAGTCAGCGACTAGTCGCGCTGGTGTTTATATAAATAAAAGAGCTATAGGGGTGGATATATTGTGGGAGTTCTTGCTATATAATGGAGCTACTCATTATACAAAATTGTTACATCAATGTTACAAGTATACGCAGCACACATTTGCAATAATTATATAGTATTTTACTCACGATTTTTGTTTTAATCCTATCGTATTACGCTCTCTCGAAATCTGTTCGCACCACTTGTATGGATTGAAAATTCAATGTGCAAAGTAACGATTTTAAACTGCAATTCGATTATACTTGAAACATGTGTAAAGTCTTAATTTTAAAAATACGAAATATCCAATATTACATTGCAATTGTACATACCCTTGGTGATTGTCGAAGAAAGTAAAAAGTGATTTTAGCATTTGAGAAAACGTAAGACATTCTTATATTATGAAATCTATTAACCATCATTTTGTTATTACAAAAATTAATTTTTTCGGAAACGGAACGAACAACATTTTTAATAAACGAAGAGAAAAATGTAATTAAAAATGACTATAATATCACGAATTTAATCAATGTTCAATATGACACTTTGATAGATGGAAAATCTTGAGTAAATCGAGCTTTTATTGTTTATAAAATCTAGAGTTATCACTGGGCATGAAAAGTGAAAAAATTATTATTAATCAGTTTGCAACACAATTAAATTCCAGAAGTAATTAAAGTGATTCAAAATGAAGTAGGTATAGAAAGTCAATTAAAACAGTAAAACTGAGTCAACATTGGTTCAACCTAATGGTTCCTAATTGTTCCTAAAAGTTCGAATGTGTATCCGTACACGAAAACCAACAACATTAATTTCAATCGAGTAACATATTTATCAAATTGTTTCCACGGTTGAATAAGGTTTATGATTAGAAAATGTAATTTTCTTGTCCAGAAAAGTCTTTCGCAGTGTAATATGGAATAGGTTTTCAAGTGGAAATTTCATCGACGCAAGTGAGCGACTGACCGAGACTGAGATGTCTTTTTTGTCCCTCTGTGGGTACTTATCCGGCAATTAATAACTTTAAGTGGAATAACTATATTCATCTAAAGCCGTTTTATTTGGCGGGCACATCGGCATGCCGCGGATCGTTGAGACGTACACGAGCCAATCGTATGATTACTTTCTTGCAACCTCGGCATTGTTTTTGCTTGCGAACCTTTAAGTCACTTTGATTACAGGTATGTGCGCCGACCAACGCACCACGAAATGACCATAGACCTGGTCCTTACACCTTAAATGTTGTAAATAGCTCAGTCGGGTAAAACGAACATTTTGCCCGTACCGCTGGCCGGCCATCGGACTGAATTTCGTTCTTGTTGCACGGCCGACTGACGGGAATTACCTTCTTTTCCTCGCGTTTTACACTGAGTCCGCGTACGGCATCCGCTTCTGAATTGAGCATGACATAGGGAACATTCCAGCTATCGTGGCATCCACTGCAAAAAAGGTAGCAGCGCGACAAGCTACTGTTAGATGTACGATTTGCGTATTTTATCCTCAAGCTCGTTTTACAATTATGTCATAAAGTACCAGAGTAAAGTCACAAAAAAGGCCACCGTTTATACCATCGCGGCACGCGGGTCCCACTCGCAGCTGCGGTATCTCGCTGAAAATTATACCTCACTTTGCAAATTGCTAATCATAAGACGACCAACTACCGTGGAGCTATGATGGTTTTGTCGGGTCACACTTTACTACACGAATAAACTGTTTTCATGCAAAGAGAAAGTGATTTGGAACTCTTCTTGTTTACAATAATAACACACTACGGTTATATTATCAAACGTTGATATTTAATAGCGTTCAATGAAAAATCAAACGAATTTATATGCAAGTAATAGTCCTCATTATATGTATCCACATGGCAATATATTTTTGCTTTAGAAGTAATAAAACAAATAGATGAACCTTTTTTTTGTCTTTTGGATAAATGATCCTAATCATGACGTTCAAAAAATATTATAAAGCAAAAGTCATCTTTTACACTTATTTCACATCATTTCGCAATTAAATTAAACATGTAAAGATGATAACAACAAGTACTGTTCCTCAGCATATCTTGATGTTTCACAAACCATTGATCAAGTATGGCACGTAGGTTCCCTCCATAAACTCAGAAAAATACTAATGAATCTCTATACTACCTTGTTAAATCCTATCTAAACGACAGAGCGTATCGAGTAAAAACGAACGACGAATTCACACAGTTATACCATAGCAAAGCCGGTGTTCCACAAGGCAGTGTCCTGGGCCCAATTCTATACCTGATCTACACGCTGACCTACCTACCATGAAGGATACAATACTTGGAACTTTCGCATATGTCACTTCAATAATGACATCACATGAAAACAAAAAGTGTACTCCCCATATTTTACAAAAGTATTTCATGAATGTGCAGCAATTGTTTAAAATATGGAGAGCTAACAGCAATAAAAGCAAATCTGCACAAATAACATTTACCAAATACGTAATGAGACATGCCCTATCGTTCTATTAAACGATAAGCCACTACTCAGTAGTCACTCACGATATTCTTGGAAATGCATTTAGAGATACCACATCTGGTCAAAAAGGAAACAACTAAATCTCAAATTACGATAAATGTACTGGCTTCTAGGTATGAAATCAAAACTATCAATAGAAAACAAGATATTAATCTACAAGTGCATTATTAAAGCTGTAAAGACCTATGGCATACAGTTATGTGGATCCGCAGCAAATTCCAACATAGAAAAATCGAACTTTTCCAGAACAATATATTTAGAAACATATTAAACGCGCCTTAGTTTGTACCAAACGAGATAATAAGAAAAGATATGAATATTCCAACCATTAAAGAAGAGATAGTAAGATATAAAGAAAGCTACAAGAACAGAGTCAGTACACACCCCAATAAATTGGCAGCAAACCTCATTCAAAGATCAGCACATAGTGCCAGATTAAAACGATACAAACTACTATTTTGAACACATTATGAGTTACGTACATATTTACAATTTTTAGATTAACATTATAATATAACAGTTTGTAACAAACAAGTGAATGGTACTGGCAATTTTTTTAATTAAATGTAACAAATATTTACTTATTGTTGTAAATAAACATTAAAATAAAAAATAAATAAATAAATAAATAAAAGAGGAAAAAATCACCCACAACTATAAAAATAAAGTTAAAATGAATATTTGAAAGAAAGTAAAAGATTACCTTAAGATATCATGTCGCTGTAAGTATAAAACATGAAGTATATTTTGTGATTGTTTTTTCTACATTCGATGTACAAAATATACGTTTTACCTTTTAGAAGTACTAGAAAGCTCAATTTACTTCTAGGGCAGAATATTAAAACTGAATAAAATTTGTGTTTGATAACTGATTAAAGAATGTTAATTAAAAAATGCGTTTGCTTGAGATCCTCATACTAAGTTAAAATATGCTGTAAATGATTGTCGTACGTGTCAAATTCATCTATTACATATTACACGATTTTCCATTTCTAATTATGCACCATTTATTCATGTATGTCATTTGTTAAGTTTAGCGGAAATGTCGTAAGCATATACATTTATCTTGCATTAAATAATCTTTAACGCAAGTCGCAGTTGCTTTTAAATAGTCTTGTTGTTGTATGGGTACACCTAACCATAATATTTAAAAGCTCTGTTTTATATTCGCCCCAGTTACAAAATTTATTCAGTCTCCGTCAAGCGTTATCGGTTGCATTAATTTTGCTCGTGGATAATTAGCAAGAAAGTATTTTCTTAATCAAACCTAATTCGTGGAGATTAATTAGTCGCGCCGAATCGAAATTCATAAATATCTACACTTAATTACGTTTATCTAATTAAAATTAATGAGCAAAATTGGGCATTCTTCAGAACTAAATTACCAAGTGCGTATCTTTGCAAATATATTACTACGGTATAATTAAATTACAAAATTACTCACAATTAGCCGTGCTAATATAATGCAAGGGAGGTGCGGTTTAAAATTATTTGATATTGTATGCAGATAATATAGTGCTCCTTGGCCACACACGGTGTCCGGTATCTCCAGATTTTGCGGAATCCAAATGGATATAATCGCGTATAATTACTTGTGGCCGTGTGACTGTTGGTCGCCTGAGAAGGTATATCGTGAAAGGTCCATATTCCTTTCGCGATACGCTGGACGTTAATTTGACATCGTCATTAAAATACAACTGCGGCAAGAGTGCTACTGATTTTAGGATGACGAGAAAATTGGTGCGCGTTTTCTCTTAATTAAAATACCTGTGGAATCCTAATTAGACATAATCTGAGCTAACAAGAACGAATTTTTGGTACAACCGCGACAGAGGATGATTGGATGGTCAATTTCTGTCATATCAAACAGAGGTCGGTACACAAATCATGCACTTGACTTCGCCATTCATGCAAAAATAGATGTCATGAATTTTTTTTAATTTTAATAATGACGTGTAATAAATTTATTGTTTGACCTGTCATATCTATACACTTCTTCGGATTCACGTAATATAATATTATGATTTAAACTTTCTATTCTAGAAAATTTCTTTTAAAAATTGATAAGATCCACAAACATTTTTGTCAGTCACAGTTTAATAATGGCTGACGGGTTGTTACATGCATATTTTAGCAATAGATTCGCTGTTATCTTCCGCTAGTGACTAAAGGTTTCTTATATCCAATAGGAACGAAATATTTCATTGTCACAAGTACACTAAATAAGCATTTTGTTATTATAATAACACGTCTACTTGAGAAGTGCTTCAATTAAATTTAAAATACTTCCAATCATGATCAATACATATTAAAAAAAAAAACACTTTAAAGAATTATAATAAATTAGAAGGTAAAAGAATGGAGAGAAAACAGGAACTCAAAATATAGAATTTAAAAACGAGAAAGCCCAATATCATTTAGAATATAGGTATTAATAGTTTGTGTTGAAATTTAATACATGAATAAAAAATGTTTTGGATTCCGAATTTTTAATTTAAACTGTATTTTGTTTCTTTGTTTTTATTTTAATAATTGGTTAAAATTAAGCGAGAAAGAAAATATTTGAACAAGCTGACTTTATAAGTCGTATTTTGCAATTAATGCCATGCTGAAAATAAAATAAACAACATTAAAATTATTCGGATCCAGAGGATTCAATTTCTTCAATCGAGCTACCCGGGTGTATATATATGCATACAGCTGCATAACGCAGCGGTATCGGAAACACGTGGAATCCTAATTAGTGGGAAGTTGGCCAAATAGATTGATTTTTGATGATGTCAGCAGCTGAACGTTAAGGCAAGCTCTGACATTTAGTAATATCTCATTTTTTGTATATGGTGCTCTATCAGTAATTACCCAGGTAATTTTAGTAACTGATTATACAAGTGATGTTGTATCATTTTTAGCTATTCGCATCTGTAAATTCTATTTTTGTTCGGAAAAAAGGAAAAAAATACTTTACATTTAAATTAGTATATATGTATATATATAAAAGTAGTGTAAATTAATATTTTATTTAAATAAAAGGTACAACACTAAGAGTACTTTTAATTTACAATCAAATTGTAACGTTCTAAAATCTTTTAATATATAAATTTTATTTGTAGATAGTTTAAATAACCAAAACAAATTATAATATATACATATATGCGTGTGCGTGCGTGTGTGTATATTTTAAATAGAGAGAGAGAGAGAGAGAGAGAGAGAGAGAGAGAGAGAGAGAGAGAAACTACAGCGTTATTCCTAAATATTTGAACTCAAGTCTGAATTTGCTAATGAGAAGAATAAATTACTAGATATGTGTTTCTGTCGACAGCAGAAACATTATCGAGAGACCCCCCAGACTTCATCCGTGTAGTCGATGAATATAATTTAAAAATTTTATCTGACAGCCGACAGATCGAATCGGCGATCGAGCGCGAGTACCGAAACGCTAATTGCAGCTGTTGCGACGGTTTGACGCGCGGAGACCCGCTTTCCTCTCATGGCAGAGTGCCACTACTTTCTTCGGTGAAACGGGTAGAACTCGTAACCGCGTCCTTTAAATCATCATGGCAGTTATGGAATTGAAATTAATACAATTAGTTGATCGGGCACGTACGAAATTGATCGTCATTTCATCTTTAATGCACGGTCGAGATTCCGAATGGACAATCCGTGGCAGCTGCCTTTTTTGCTTGCACTCCATGTTTAAACTAATGCTGCATATTTACTTTCGATGTACAAATGAATTGGTCGTTTTCGTTGCATAATTGCGGCGCGAGTAATTGCATTTTTTCAATCACATACGTTCGAATAATGTTTCGGAAACAAAACGGATTTTTATCGAGAACATTTATAGAAAAGAAAGAGTAAAATCGCGGATGAATTTTATACGCATATATATACATTCTATACATTCTATACATTGACATGTTTTAAATAGCGAGGTGTTACGTTCATGCTATGTTTATTTTCTTGAATATTATGTCATCAAAATTCTCATTCACGTAGTATTGTCATCATTTCAATAAAAAGGTAAAGACAATATGAATATATACATTTATGAGATCTTATCAAACATGCCCGTATGTTGTGTCAATAACGAAATAAAAGAAATATTTTGTATATTGATGCGTAGAATAATAATGTCTGACACTGAATGTTTATATCTAAGTAAGCATCCTTTCTTGGTCTGTCATTCCTGCTACCTCCGGCTTTTCCCAGCCAGAAAGTAGATCATCACACCGTGAATACATACGTTTCGTTCCGTTCTCATCGGTAACATCCTCGAACGAACTGAATAAATGAAAGAGAATTTTAAACCACTAGAGATTACAAGGGCCAAGTTTCGCCGCTGTAGGTCCGCTATGGCTGGTCAGTTTCGGCTCATCGCGCGAGGCCGGCCGATTTAAAAGGACGAATTGCTCTGAATGAGACCGGGTGATCCATTTCGTGGCAAGAATCCAAATGCGAGGCTCAACGTTGGCTTCGTGGAACCGTACATGGCTTTTCTCAATTTCAAGATTTTCAGAATCTTTAAGGCGTCACTTGGTTCCTCTCTCACTTCAGCTCTTTTGCAGCTTTTACAAAGCGCGTGGCGCCATTCAACGAGATCCGACATGTCTGCACGTGTTTCGGTTTACCGCGATGGGCAGTTCGCAGTATACGCACAACATTCGGAGCAGATGTTGTTTTTTAGAAATCATGCGATGCGTAATATTTTCGAAGGCCGCAATCATATTTATTCCGATTCTACAAACGGCTTTGAATGAACAAGGATGTGGACTGCGTATGTAGCTGTGCCATAATCTGCGAGTAAATCGACGTGTCTTGTGGTTCAAATAAATATATTACAATTTTTCGTATTCATTTCCAATGACCCGAGGCTTCAAAGAGAATTGCAGAATCGTTGTCTTCCATCAAAGTGACACATAGTACTTGTTACTGCGGCAATATAATGATAAAATCGAAAGGAAAGCTACTTCGTTATTTATTTCGATAATTTGCAGATTGATATATAACCGCTCGAGGAAAATATTAACACCTAACTAGTAGTCGGTGATGGGCTAAATCGTTGAGTACAATAATTAATGCTGAGGAAGATATGCATATATATGCTAATTAAATGGAAAGTCATTTTTATGCCAATCACATCGATTTGCAGCCACTTTTCGCTTCTTTAGCGAATGTAGAATTATTGCACGTTGCATCCACTTATTTTTACTTACTTATGAACATTGAAATGTGAAAACTGATCTCGATTATTCTTGCGAGCATGATGACGCTGAAGCTAGCCACCTATTATAGACTCCAAAACTCGACGCGCTATAGCCGAATATCGGCAGGACGCCGTTACGGGCCCCGTAAAACACGTTCTGCTTTTTCAGCAAAATAAATAAGTCACCAATTGACATAGAAAAAATTACAATACTGCTAAATATCCATAAAAAGTAATACGTATAAAACGGTAAAGATGCACCAATTTTTATGTAACATTTCATGAAGGCGTAGAATGATGGTAGCAATGATATCCGTCTTCCATTGAGAGGGGACATCCATTTATACACAAACAATAAATTGCTGTTTATTGTACATCTTATTACAGTCAATAAATTTTCAATTTCAACAAATATTTTTAATGCTAATTAACAATATTACGAATAGAAAAAGGAACGTTTATATCATTGCTACCATATCAGTCTACGCTTTTATGAAATTTTCAGAGTCGATTGCGGATTTTAGGAACAAAACATTCGAATTCCAACAGTTTATGGTTATAATCATTATTGTTCCCTCACGGGTGAACATGGATATCATTGTTACCATTATTCTAGGCATTTATAAAATTTTTCGAGTAGATTGCTGATTTTAGTAATTTATACTTATGCTATTTTTTATTTTATATTTGCAATAAACAATTTTCATTGTTGATAAAAATTGATGCATCATTGCGGTTTTATAGGTATTTTTGTATGGATATTTAGCAGCAATGTAAATTTTTCCTTAGCAATTCATAATTTTAAACATATTTATTTTGTTGAAAAAGTTGCGCGTGTTTTACGGATCCCTTTACGGCACCCTGCCGCTATTCACTGCTGGCGTGCCGAGTTTTCGAGACTAGAATAGGTGGCTAGCTTCAGCGTCATGCGGGCATGTTGTGAGTGACATAAGTAAACATAAAATCAATGGGAATTTTGTTTAACGTCTTCCACAACATCAGTACAATACAGTATAATGAAGCAATTTATAACCTTTTTGTCGCGATTACAATTTCCGGTTCCGGAAATGAACGTATCGTATTTCACGTGACATTTTTTCTCCATTAGTTACATTGTGTAAATTAAAAAATTTTCATCGGTCTCAGAATTGTGATAGGCTATATTATGTTTTGCACTATTTCATTAAGAATATACTAATGGAAGATAAATTTTAATGGGGTTTCCACCTATATACAAACAAAGCTGTGTATTATTATTTATTATTATATAAATAGTATGTTTGTTATGTTCACTAGGAATACATAATTGGTATTTTTCATATTTTAAAGCATTTCTCGAACGACTCCTCAAACTCTTCATCCGACTATTTCATTTTACAAATTTTGGAGAAGCAAATTTATGGAACCTTATATTATTTTATATCAAGTCTTATTCATGTGTAAATAAGCTGAAATTTACAATTTCGAAATTTGCAGCTTCCACGTCATTCCAATGGCATATTTATTGGTTTTGTGGACCGATTCCCATGCCTTAATGAATTATCACCAAGCAATCAAGGCGTGCCGAAAAGTGTATTGTGTCGAATCTGCACGTCGGCTTTAAATTTTATGAAATACGCTTATATCAATAGCTTTTGACAGTTATCCCTTATTGATGTGCTGGCGTAAAAATTTATCAGCGAAGAGTTGCGATAGCGGAATATCATTTTTTTCATTTAAAATGAAATTAATGGTTATATTTATAGCTGAGGGATTATAAGCTACACCTACTTATTGACGTCGGATTTTACATTGTCACAAAATAATTTTGTGAATTGTACGATAATCCAAATATATTTCTCTAATTCTCGGTACGTTTGAATACGTATAATATACGCTCGAATAAACACATTTTAACGTGCGGTTTGCATTATCCATAAAATTAAGCAATAAACGCCGGCGTTTCAAATTTACACCAAGTCAATCAATAAATATTAAATGCACACTAAATATGTAATACATAAAAATCATGTACGTTAAATATTTCGATTACATGTAGTACTTTATGTATCGGATGATTACTATAATTATATTCCCGTTTTTTGTTTTGTTTTTGTTTTTTTTAATTTTTTAACGTTATTTCTGCCAAATCGCCGTCTCAATTTGTTGAAATTTATTGGTTCCTTCTATTATTATAACATAACTATAGTATATAAGAGGAAATTTGACTCCGGAAGGAGTCTTCTATATTCGCTACATAATTAATGGCATTAACCTACAGATGGGGTGACAGCATTTCACTTTAGCAGGAGTGAAGAAAACTTTCTTAAACCCTTTATATAAGCATTTTTATTTTTGTTTATTATTATCAATATTGTAGTATTGGAGACAATTTCAAAGGACATCTTTTCACGGCATCTGTCCTCAGACGACTCTTCATGTACTAACTCTTTAGCCAGTAGTTATGCCATTAGTGTTTATCTTCGGGGACGCAGCATACTGTTCCGGTATCCTTATCTGAAGATCAGTTAGCTGCAGATTTATGACTGCTGTCCAATGCTTGAAATCCAAACTCGCAGCCCAGTTTTATGTTGTTAAGCTCCAATTCCATTTTAATCAGTTAATTATTCAACGTTTTTTTATTCAACAAAAAGGGAAGCAAGTACAAAATAAGTAACGAACTAACTAATTACGTACATTTTTATTTTATAAAAACGAATCAACAAGACCACGTGATATTCGATGATAGGTCATTTTCTTTGTAGGTTCTATATATGATTGATGGGGCAGATCTTACTTCTTTCTTCAAGGCTGCCGAGAATGACGTGTTTAATATTGATTTTCTGAGTTGGGAGATTTTTCCGTTAGATTAAACGCTTTAATTTTCCGAACCGTTCGATTATACACGTAACTAAGCAAACATCCAGACTGGCGTCCAAAGAAAAGGTAGGGCAATCGAGACCGCAAAATACCGGTACTGGCCGTGCACACGTGATGACGACGTTGGGATGGTGAAAGATCTCATGCGGAGCTTTCTTTGAATGTTTTCGAAAAGACCAATGATGATTGCGGTCCACGTGCCGGAAGGAAGCACCGCGGATTACGGACAAAGGCCACCCCGAGGTTACGATCCCCTCCTCATTCCCACATCCGTAGAATGTCTTCGAAAGGTCGTTCGATGCCTGTTCATCTCCCTCTCCCTGGTCGTGCATCATCATAACACGCCTCGGCGCATTCAAATAGCAATACCACGTTCATCCGACCGAATGGCAGATTTATTTACCTACGCACGCGTGCTATTGTTCTTTCTCGTATTCTTCATATTCTCGTAACACGCCTTCGGGCGGCGGAGGCAGAAAAGATGCCTGCTCACTTAATTGCTTCGACCACCGCGATGGCGCCTGGCCATTCCTTGTCGAACGGAAACGGCGGCACACGCGGCGGTGCAATGAAAGCTATTCGTTACACATTCTCCTCTTCCACGGTCAATCTTCGGCCAAAAAAAAAAAACAGAGTAAATTAAATTGAACACCGCAATTCGGTTTTACTTCCAATGCTACCTTGAAATGGGCTGTGGTCAGTTCGCTCTTGCCACTTTCAGTGTACTAGTCAGAGTAGTGTTGTAAAAATATTCACGAATTTGAAGTTGTGGTTGTTTCAATTATATCTTAGCACAACTCGTCAACTTTCCTGCTCGACTCAATAATCTTGAATGGATTCATATTTCGAGAACAATGCCATTGCAACAGCGTTTTGGTCACGGTTAAATTCATAAAACCGACTATTCCATTATAAATGACCACGTGCTAATTATTTTACATAATATATATATTGGTAAAATAATATGCCTTCCATAAAATAATTAATATTCACGACTAAACGTCGATCATTGTCATATTAGTTGATTTTTGTGGCTTAGTTTAAATATATTTAAAAGAGCAGTTATTTAAAAATCTACTGCAAAATGTGTAGACATAATTATTATTAATTGTTATGCATATTTAGTCAATATAAATCACTGATTAAAATTAAAATAATTGATTTTTAATAAATATTGTAACACATTCTAATTATGATTTTAAATTGTAATAAAGAATGTTTTAAATTAAATAAAAATAGTTAATCTATAATATATGCAATGATGTGTATAATGACTTAAATAAACTATGACACATAATAAATCGCGAAATGTATAAGAAATTGACTATACTTTAGTAAATTAAAAAACGCATTAATTAGGCTGTACTGAATTTCTATAATAATTAATTATGTATTTTTTGATTTAGAATAAGTATATATATATAATGAATTTCGGTTTACCACTAGTTCTAAATGACCGCAATTTTTATGATATTCATTTTTGGTAATGACAATATTACGTGCTTCAAGTTCGATTCGTTGATTTTCAGATTTTCATCCGTAAACACAACAAGATTTAGGGTCATTATAATTAATGTTCTTTTACGACTTCATTTTAAAACGTGTGTGCTTGGCACGTGCCGTAGAAAAAGGAAATAACTATCAAACCATACACTTAGGAATTATCATTGTTATTTTTCCGAGACGCTGTATATTGAAAGGCTTCTTAGAAACTGGCGGCAGGTAAGCGATATTCCATCACCAGGAATCCTAACGGAAACTTTTAGTCTAGTATACTAGACTTGTTAGTGATTGATGTTAAGCTGTTGTTTATATTCTATGTGTATACATTAGAAATCATTTCCGAGTATATATTTCTATGTGCGTTAACTTTGAGATTGCACATGATGCAAAATTGCATTGTTATTCTTGTATAATATTCGCTACAAGCATGGCATCGGCGACTGATTCGGGAAGAATGATTCAATGCATCGACTGTGCAATTACACTGCAATAGTTGAAATTCATTCCATCTAATGAGACAATTGTTTATTCCCAGCATTAAAATTCTTTGTGAGATGCAAGCATACAATGCTAATTCCCCTTAGATCTATTGTAAATCAATTTAATTTCTTATATTACTGTTCGTAAATACAAGGAATATAATATCTTCAATTGATCACATAGAGCAGATATCTTTTCTCGTAAGTAAAGTGAAGTTTGCTAAAATATAGTTTTTAATTACTTGGGAACCATAGTTATTCTATTTCAAACAATTTTTCCTCGGGCAAAGCTGATAATTAATTCACGTGTATAATAAAGCACTGTTTCTATTCCCATGGATATGCCTTCGAACTCCTTTCCCTAACAAAGGAAGAAATAAGGAAATTGATTATTAAGCAAATGACCAGTTATTACGTACCGGAGAAAATGGACCAATCACGAGTTTAATCATTATATAAGTAGATGGTTCTTATATGTATAGGCTAATTCTTATTCACGAAGAACTGCCATAGGCGCGCTTCTGGGAAGAACAAAAAAGACCGGGGCAGTTTTGCCGGTAAGTACAACCATTCGGTAGCTGGGGATATTAACGACCCTTCATCCTTTCCAGGCGTTCGTATCGAACTGTAATATTTGAGTCAGGCCTATGTAACTGTGCGTGGATTCAGTAGATACGATTGTTATCTTTGACTTGTCTGAGCAGACCGACTGGAGGAGCTTAGCACTGGGGAATGAAAACAGATCGCTACATCCCAAGATCTTGAGACTGTCGAACACAATGTAATTATACAGACGAAGAGAAATGGTGTTAATTTCAAGCACTCATATTCATTACTCGATATTCAAGGTGGTTTTCTTACTTTAACTCTGATAAAATAACCCCAAACGGATCCGGCGTTCTTCGCGAGGTCCGTCGCGAGTTTCTTTTTTTACATGCATGTTCTTAAATTTATCTTATAAAAAATGTCTCCTAAGATTTCCTGTCAGTCCTAAGTTCAACCGTGAAAATTAGTCGCCGGCACTGTCTGGTCGGAAGCCGACTAGCGACGATTCGCTATCAAGGATAACAGACTCCAAGCTTTTACAAGTTTCTATACCTGCTCGGTAGAGAGTCATGGCTCCAGAGGTTTCGAAGTTCCCGGTCCAGTCTGATGGCTCATCCCGTCGTCCGTGAACAACTTCATAATGGCCTGTAATTGCTTAATTTATGTTTTGTCTCCAGGGCAAGACCAACTTCGGAGTGCTGGTGAGCAGCGCAGCGGCAGCGGTTCTACCGGCAGCTTATATAGGTGCTTATTAAAAACTTTCGAGAGAGACGGATAACCGTCCGAAATTTCAAGAGTTCTAATTATACTGGGACAGAAAAACTCCGTAGAAAACTTTACGGATTATATAGGCGCATATTTGTCGTTCGCCCTCGTGTTGAGTTCGCGATTTCTCCGCTTCAGCCCCTTGATAAAAACGTTGGTCATTCGGAATAATTTTTCGGTTGGCATAACTGAACAAACTTTTTCATTAAAAGAACGTAAAAACCACACTGCGAAATGACTACACTTAAGACAGCCGTGATGTTTTCACGGCTGTTCTCCGTACAAATCCATTAATATGTAACCACCAGCGACTCACCAGTGGCAATCACCTTAATAGAGATGTCTTTATTTTATTAGTCATATTTTTGTATTTGTGAGAGGATACCATTTCTGTCATTTTATTTCAGATTCTGGAGTGCGGCAACTCTGCTTTTCAAAGCCGTTTCATATATAGTTACGTTACATTCGACAAACGTCGAGTAAAAAAATCACTCCAGACTATTTTATTATTGCACAACAGAAAGGTACACGCTTACTGCTAATTCAGACAATATATTATGCCGCTTCTAATTCACCCTATCCTTTGAAAAGAATAACGTAAGATCTCTATCTTGCGCCGTTTTCTTGTGCCTATGCTATTCGCGTCTCTCCATTCACTGCTTTCGATAGTTCTAAAGGTAGTACGCTCGAGTAACCGCTCATCCTTATTATATGAACTTGGAGCATACGTGTATTCCGCTTGCACCCAACAAATACGTCCACGATCCTTCGCTTTCTACCTTTATTTTGTTCGAGCAACTAAGCCGCTCGCAATCTTTCGGATTATCCATGGATCTTCGCTTCTTCCTGAAAACTTTAGGAGAAAACGTACGTTCCTTCAGGTATAATTTGAGAAATTTGGACAAACATAATATTGTATGAAAATATATGCGAAATTGATGTACAAAACCGTTCACTGTCGGAATATTATTTAGTAACGGGAACACAAAAGTAATAAAATTTTCAAGATTCAGTAACGTTTCAGGTTTTAATTTTTTGTATTGGTATGTTTTTGTTCAATGATGGAATATCAGAAATTTTAATCAAATAATGTTAAGATTTTATTATTACCCATAAGGGGTTCAGTTTGTATTAGTAAAACATGTAATGTTTCGTAAACTGTTGTTTTTAACATGAATTACTTTATTGTGCAAATAATGATTAATGATTAATGTAAGTTCGTGATAACCATACTTTTTGATAGTTTTTTCTTTACTTTCATTTGCAATATTCCTGTAACACTTTCCCTCTTCACATTTTCAGTTAGCTACTACAGGGCATATAATCTCTCCGTCTAGTTCAGTGCATGTGCGAAAGTAGACACATTATGTATGGGATTTTTCGACACCCAATAGGGCGTTTGCTTAAGAAGAGGTACATTTCGCCGGAATGACGGACGGGTTTAGGTCACCTAGTAGGTTGGATTAAAGCTTAACCCCTCTCCCACGCGCTACTGATGCATTCAAAGCGGCACAATAAAGCATGCCTCCCATTCAAGTGCGTCCCTTCTTATTCCCGCGCGTCTTTAACACTTATAACGGTGCATATATACTGCAACGCGGGGTAGCTTGCGTATAGATGCTCGTAATGAGGTCAAATTCAACGAGCGACAAAGTTACCGTACAGGATGTCAAACGTAAGTTATAAGCAATAGATCGTTAGGACGATCTGTGAGAACGAAATGGGACACTTTGCATAAAGAAGGAATCTACAGTGATCCCCAGCTTAAGGTAGACGTTTCCCGTTTATAGCCGTGAATCCTTCGGCACAAAGGAAGATGTTACACGCTTGGATCACCTACGTAAAGAATCGTAATGTTGGATTACTATACAATATTCGCACAACTGTTAATACTACGCAGAAGGAACGTACTTATAATTGATAATGAAATAAAATCATTAAAATTTACAGAAGAAGGTTTGATTTGCCAATTAATATCGTGGCACACGCAGTGACGATTAATTTACTTTAAACTTTTTTACTATTCGAACTGAACGCACGAAATTCCGATTATGTGGGTATACTGTATACTCGCACGATTATGCAAGAGTACATTGACTGACATGAAACACTAATGTTTTTCTAAAATAATATGAAATGCTACAAATTTTGTAGGTCAGTAAAATGGAATGCAACAGAATTATGTACTGTGTATTTCTGTAGACATTGTTTTCTCGATTATGTGGTCGAGAAAGTGTTGCTGTCGACCCGAGGAACGTATGGACTAATAATGCAAGCCTAATTTTTTTGGTTCCAAAGGTATGCCTTAATCAAAGTCTGGAGAAGATGAAGTCACGAGGCGAATTCTACGATGACGAATTTCTTAATTAGAATATCGGGACTCGCCCTCCCGAGGTCTCTTCTCCCTATGCATTTGACTACTGTTCAACGCTGCCGGGTGTACAGCCGCAGCCTCCAATAAATCGAGTTCCGTCCGGACCTTAATACCGTGGCAAATTCAATTTATCGTGGGTGGCTGCTATACATATCGGACGATGCCGTAATTAAATTGTTACTCCGGGCGGACCGCACGCCAATCGACATGGGCGGCCAGCGGACACCCACACTTCTTCTCTTTTACTCTTTCTCTCGGCCTTTCACTCACTCATTTCTTCTCCTTATTTTTGCGTCTCTCCTCCATCTTAATTTACTCTGTTGTGCCACCCCTCTCAACTTCCTTTCTTTTTTTAACCTTTTTCTGTCTTTTTATTTTGTTTTTAATCTATCTTGTATGAATATGATGAGAGTTTTTATGTTTTAGCTGTAGCTTCATTAATTTTTTAATTACATTCAAGTTTTACTCGATTTTTCACCATTTAATTTTGCGCGTTTTACTCTACTTTCTTATAACCTTAGTTTAAGATATGTATTTCGTAAAATCTGGGAGAGTTGAAGGTTGATGAGCCTGTTCAGGCATATATATATATCTACGTCTCCTTTTTATTTTGTTCGTTCTTAAACTTTACTTAGTCATATTTCAATGATATCTTAACAGATTGAATTCTATTACAATAACTCGGCTTGTACACTTTTTCATCATTAATAATGTAAATGTATCAATATCTTCACACTTTATATACCTCACATTTTAATGGGATAAATTTGTTTAGAATGCAGGAAACGTGCGTCTTTAATGACATAATATGTAACAAAAACTATTTAATCATTCGTCCAAAACATTATATAGTATATTATCTATCAAGGGTAAAATTATCAGTATCCACAAGTGACGTTTGACACACGAGCGAAACGAGTGGCTCGATCGCACTCATTGGAGATCGATATTTTGCAATTGATGCATATGCTATTTTTTAATACGATGGACAAGATGCGCGATTATTTGAGTCTGCCACTTTCACTCTAAAGGCTCATTCCCACTAGAGCGAATTCGCACCACGAAAGCAAAAAATCGAGCATCGCGAGCGGCAAAAACAAAAACATGAAGGGATTTTGAATTTTTCGATTGGTCGTCGCTCGCGATTTTTCGCTTTCGCGGCGCGAATTCGAGAAAAACGCCTCGCAGTGTAAAAAAGATTATTATTACCTTTATAATTTATAAAGATAGTTGTCCCTTGCAGAAGTATATACAATAAAAAGGAGTTCGCTTTTAGTTTAGTTTACATATTAGATATTATTATTAAGATTACTCAGTTTATTTTTATGACGTATAACTTATTTCATTTATTTTGAGTGGCGAAAGATGTAAATATTACGATTTTTTGTTCAAGTACATCGCTGGATTTTGAATTAAAGCTATCGTAGTCCTTACCATTTTTACCTTGACTTGTAACATTGTAAGGGGCGTATCAAAATTATTTTTAAGCAGAAAAGTCTTACAGCAAAATTTGATCTGACTGATTAATTATTAATTAACCAACAATTCAGATACATTGTCATGAAGGACAATCAAGAAACATTTGAAGAACCATGGATATTCAACGTACCACCATTGGATTTTCAATGGGATAGATATTGGATGCAAATTGGTTTTACGCTTGATAAAATATAGGGTCCGGCTAGACCAAATGTTGACTTAACATTAAACGTCCATTGAACGTGGAAGTGTTATTTGTGATTTAATAACAATTTCTGAAATTTATAACTTTTGCGGAAAAAAGTAAGTTTTTAATCGTAGCATAAAATATTTTACAATAACCCCGAATGTATTCTAACATGATGGATTCTCGATATTAGAGTACACGGCCCACAAGTGGCCTTATTCTTCCCAACCAGCAAGTCAGGTCGAAATTGATTTTATTTATTTCCATCAATTGATGGAAGGTCGAAAAGAGGTAATTTCGACCTGATTTGCTGCTTGGGTTATCATTACCAATAAAACGATTATTTATTTGGCATAATTTGAATGAACAGATGCAATTATGTAAATTATAAATTTTGACAAAACAGCATGATACAACTACAAGAAACGTTCAGACAGATGAAACACTCAGAATAGATAAAAAAAAAATGCATAAATAATAATAAACAAAGGAAAAATAAATACAAAAAAAAACGAGGATGTATATTAATCTATTAATTACGTTTGGGATATCTTAAGGCATTTGTTTTTTTTTTTGTTTTATTTTAGTACGGTGATCAAATCAAATAATATAATATAGTGGATTTGTCGCATGACAAAAACCTAAGTCTACACCAGGAATTTTCAAATTAAATAACACGTGAAGACGTGTTCCATCCATCGATGTGTAAATAATATTTATCTCGCACATAGCTGAAAATTGGTAGGAATAAAGTAGGAAATTTTCCGTTTTATTGATGATGCCTCACCTGCACGAATGATAATTAAACTCTAGAGTCCACGTGCTCATAAAGGTCATTTACACGTCTTGAGAGCATTTTCTATTAATGGTTGTGGACTATCATAAAGAATAGGAATGCTTTTTCCTTTTTAGATGGGATGCTCGAATCTTGGAAGATCCTGGTAAGCTTTTAGTCTTATCTAGACGATTCCGGGGGTCGTCTAGACGCATGAGAGTCGCCGAGCGCATCTCAGGTCCTGTATACGCCAGAACACCTGCGATAATTTGAAAAGGGTGTGTTTTTTGGGGAAGGCGCCGTTTGTTTAGTGCCCATTATGTAAATACCCTACTTTACGTAGCAAAATATTTCCAAGTGCTAATTTACGAGCGAATTCCACTGTTTTATTTGATTAACTTTGACAGATAAGCGTATTTAAATTCTTTTTTTTTCGGGTAGTAAAATATGCCTTTGTGCCTATGTTTATTTTACTGTATATATATATATAATACATCGATTTTTTTTACTAACTGGCTTAATTTAAAATAAACAATTATTTGTTTAAAATGTTTACAGTTTACAGTAGGTCTAATAATTATTAGTGCATTTACAGTATTGTTTTGATAATCACACGGAGAACAATAATAAAGAAAAATAAATAAATAAAAGGCTTGTACTTTTTCTATTAGATGAATTTTACAATTACTACAATACAAATATTGTAAATGTCCATTTTACAATCTACGTAAAATTTTATTTTAATGTACATTAAAAATCTATAAATTATTAAATTTTCATAAAAAAAAAAGCCACAAAGCTATTAAATTTCTATAATATTATAACTTTTTTGTACATGTTACGATAAAATCGTTACCTATTCGATTGAAAATTGGAGTTTTATACATGTTAATTCCCGAACTTAAAATAAGAGACATTTTCTGAGGAAATGATTGATCGAGTTCCTTCAATGTCTGGTGTTTTTTGCGTGGATAAAATTTCCGAATGAATCAAGTAAATACGAACGCGATGTTCAGAATCAGAATGCTCGGTCCATTAATGTTGGCTGAAGTAATTACGTCAAACGACGTAGGACCTCCGTGGGACATCGGAACGAGTAATTTAAACAGGGATTGGGCCGGCCTTAATTATTTATTATATTATGTATTCGCGAACATCATGCGCTGCCTGCCCCCCGACCAGCTGGCGTGGTCGATCCGAGGGGTCCATTAATCGCCACAGTGATTCGATATACGAATTTACGAGCTCGATTTCTTCTCGCGCAACATTTCGCAAGCGTGCACAATTTCTCGTGAATGCGTCCGTTCGCGGATGCCTCAACTGCAGCTTCTTCGCTGAAAAATTAAATATAATTAATGGCTGTCGCATTATATAATTCATTCCTTTTTAATTACTGGCATGATTTATGATTATGGAATTCGTTTGAACGTAAACAACTTTCGGATCATCTGGAACAGTTATAAGAAATAAAATAGATACTGAGAAAAACTATTATAAAAACAATTTCAGACACGATCATTTTGTTTAGTACGCTCGTAAATTAAGTGTAAATAAAAAGGGTTTTCTACGGAGTTTGTAGCTTTATTAATTGCTGATACAAATGTAATATTTTTGTTTAACGTCTTTTACATAGCCATTCAAATATTTATTATTTTTTTGCAAAATTGTTGGGCAAAAATCAATCAAATTGTGAATCTAATCATTACGTGAACTAAATATAATAATAAAACATTATGCACTTATTTCAGTAAAAGTCAAAGAATTTCAATGTTTCAAATGAAAAAAGCCATCTACAAAAAATGTCAAATATTTCGTAAATCGTCATCTTCTGCTTTCTGCATTCAATATTTAATATAGCAAAAACCCGACAAACTGAATTGTTGAATAATTGTTAGTGAATTGTTGAATTATGGCTTTAAGATTATAAAAGCAATTCATTTACGCGCAACATTTGAAGTTTAAAAGTGAACTTTATCTTTTAACAGGGGATAGATTTATAATTAAATAAAACATTAGACCCTTCCATATAAACAAATAATTATTGCTTTTCCGATTTTATGAATAGGAACTAAAAGATTACTCAGCAATTTCTTTATCTGTTTTAAAATCTCGTAAAATGTCAAAACTGACAAACCATCCACCTGCTGTTTAGTGGTTTCACTTTTTCGTTCACGGTAATTTTTGCGACCGTCTTACTTGAGTATCATTTATCAATCATCCTATAGCTAATTTTTCAAAATCCAAACATTATTTTTTTTGTATGACCGTTTCGAATTTAATATTAATTGCTTTTTAATAAAATGAGTTTCGGCCACTGAAAATGTAAATGCCAAAAATATTATAAAAACAAACAAATAAAATTAAATGAAATATATCTTGAATGATGAAATAAGTAACGTTTAATTTATGTGAAATTTAATAAAGGTACAAATTTCCAAATACAGACACAAATAATGGCAATTTGCTAACAGAAAAAATTAATTTTTTTTATTAAAAAACGTACTTTTCCAAAAACGTCTTGCGTTATTTATTTTAGAGAAATTTTAAAAATAGTTTACTCCAAAAGTATACAGTTATTACTTATACATTTTACTCAAACTGCAATAATCATTTTTAAGATAGCTGACATCTTACCTACAACTTTCAAGCTTAATCGGTTTTGAATATAATATATCTAATTAGATTTTACGTGCATCCAGATCTTCTAAATAAACCTGTTTTCAATTACAGTTTTTAATTGTGAAATTATTAATGCCGATCTTTCTTCCAATCGTTTTATTGTGCTAATTTAATACAATAAAATTTGTATAACTTTAAGAATGTCCTCAAATTTACTTTTTTCCCCCTACAAGTGCACGTAAGTGTGTTGAGTATTAAGAGTGAAAATATTGATTTTCAACGAGTGTGTGACATTTGTCGCTTTGTCGAAGCAAGTACGATAATAAAACTCGTTATAAATATCAATATGCATAAGATACTTTAATGTAATGTGCTAAGGGTCGGGGGGGGGGGGGTCGGTTATTCGTACCTACAACTTTCGATCTTTCATAAAATTGATCATCACGCACGGAGAGTTGAATATTACTTTAAACCAATATGATCATATTTTGATTTTTAGTTTCTTCAAGTATTCCATTTATATCACCTATCCTTTTCTCGAATTTTAGTTATTAGAGAAGCTACATCAAAAAATCTCCCTTTACACATTGGTGACACCATATAGATAAAAAGTAAACACCAAATGTATGTAATTCTTAATAACACCGTTCAAGATATTTATTGTACGTTTATAAATATAAAATGTTCAACTTTAAAATAATATATTAATATTAATATTAATAAAATAACTGCTTCGCGGAAATGCAAACTTGCGATGAACAATATTCGTGGATATTTCGGCAGAACACTGTCCAGCGAAGACAGACGCAAAGACACAACGTGAGTTACGAGCACAATGCAATGTAGTTATCCGCTGCAGCTGCCATAATAAAATCGCAATCGCATTGTGCAGCGTTAATGCGGAGTGCGGCAATCAATGTTACTTTTATCGTTCAAAGAAAAGTACAGCGCACGCTCGCCCCGAACATTTCGACCATAAAGCGAAATGACACGCGAAATTACGTACCAATTTTTAGCGATAAATGCCGCGAAATAATGGACGCGCGGGTAGCAAGAACCGCCACCGCAATCCTGCTCTTTTTTACGTCTTTCGGTGCAAACGGTACTCGGGTGCACTCGGTACATGTACATGTATGAATGCAATGCGCGAGGAACGCGAGAGTGGCTTGGCTCGAGTTTCTTTTATTTTTAATGTGAGCGCTGTTAAATTTAATTACCCGTGCGCCCTTAACGCGGATTTCTCCCAATAAAATTCGGCGCCTGCTCTACTTGGAAGTAATGAATTGAAGCGCCGGTTGCTTGCGGTATATTTTTGTCCGACGTCGTTCCGGTTGATAAAGCAATTCCGTCATATTACGGCGGCCTCTGAAAGGGCTTCGTACAAATTTTTACTGCATGAGTGCCTAGAATAACTTGGAATAAATTTTGTGCGAGCGCGACTTTCTCCTTCGATGAGACGCCTTGATGTTCCGTTATTTTCCCACTGGTATTAAATAAGGCCAGATGATTATCATTGAGAAAATATTTTCATTTGAAACATGTTAAGTTTTTTAATTTCGCATTTTTTATCTATACAAGCTTTCGACAATACAACACGATACAAAATACCCTAGTATGAAGACTCACCTTATAGTTCTGCCGGGTGTTTCTAATTTTCAACTGTTTACCGTAAGGAAATAGAATATATTTTTTAGTAAACTGTTTGGTGTTTGATGCACGCAGAGTTTTACCTACTTTACGGAGAAGCAAGGTAGCAAAAGGTTGGGGGCAAAAACGAGAGATTTCCTAAAAACAGCAAGTGTATTTTAAAAGTCTGATTTGATTCCTCATACTTTATAAAAATAACCGAGACTGCAACGTGGAAAAATCTACTTTATGCCATATCAGTAATCATCCATGCGGATAAAATTCTGAGCGAATAATTCTGAGCGAATTTCGGAGAATGAAATGAAAATCGGTAACGCTCGGTTAAGCTGACTATGGCTTAATGGGTCTAACATTACGTAGTTCCATTTGCACTTCGCTCCAACATTTTTCCTTGCGAACGACGGCGACGTTACACGATTAGCAAACTGCCTTCACTTCGCAGTGCGTAGAGAGTGCCGCGGGTCCCTGTTGAAATCGCGCTCTCGTCGCACTTTAACGAGAAGCCAGTGAAGCGCGTCTGTCAAGAAAGCGTTACATAAGACACCTGAGATCATCGCACCCTAGAGTCGTCTGCACAGAACTCGTTGCTTCTCAACCATACTAATTTGAGGGCTTATATGAAATCCATGGAAGCGTATGCCGGTGGAGAGCGAATGCCGAGGAACCCTTTCATCTTACGTTCAATCTTATGTAAAGTCTTCTCACACCGTGCAGGATTGAGCCGTCTTAGTTATGCACTTCTTGTAAACATAACGCGGTACTCAATGAGGACTTTAAAGTAAGTATCGTTGTCGAGTGATGGAGGTTATATAATGTTGATGCTTACGTTTAAAGATGTACCTAATGTTGAAGAGTATTCTGGAATCCAGATAATTTACAAGTTTAATAAATCCCACAACGATTAAGTGATAATTAAACTTAACACTTACTTAATAATACTTAATACTTAATACTTAATACTTACTTACTTAATACTTACTCAGTTGCACAATCTTAAGTGAAATCATATTACTAAGCTATAATTACACATTTGCGTTGCTTACCTATGTAATGATGCTCAGCTGAAAGTTTTGGATTAGCATCACGTTGTAAAGTAAATACATAGTCTGGTGACTATACGTCTGGTGATAACGATAGCTATTAATTTTTTATCTCATAGGAAATTATTAATTAAATGGAGAAAACTTTCACTGTCAATACAATACTGTAAAAAGAAATGTACTTAAATTCAGTCAAGAAATGCGACTGGAATCTTGAATTATCTCAATAACGTATATTTTATTCATTTGGAAAAAAAAGAAAAAGCATGGTTTACCAAAAAAGTGTCAATTTAACACGTAGTCTTATGGACCTCCTCGTAAAAATCGACTAACCCCCGGAATAAAATGACACATAAATCAAACATTTACTAATTTTCGTGTAATCTATTAGTATCATAATAACGAAGGGTTGACGTCTTCAAAAGACAATCAAAAGAAAATTGCAAGAAAATTACAGAATATATGAATGGTGGCAGCAGGTGTCAGTCGCGGCTGCCAGTTATACACTGGCAGGTACATTACACGTTTACACGAGACATCCAAGTGAGACTAATAAATTTTTATTATCGCTTTTTTGTGGCGACTTTTCGACCACTGCTTACTCTTCTATTTACATATATGACTATATAATATGTATAATTTTCGATAGATAAGTAAGTAAGATAACAATGAGAATGGAATATAATGCATGCACCCACGCTGCCCCGTCACATATACGACACCAAACACCGAAACCACCTTAAGCAAGAAAATTGACTGAAAGTAAGGTGCAATATAAACAAGCCCTCTTAAATAAGGACAGATTTATACACTATACGTCGGCGATTTTATGACTTAATAATTTCAAGCCTTTCTTTTTACATTGAATGTTCATAAAAAATCAGTCATTAACATACAGATATAAATAAAAACAGAAACAAATATTGTTCTTAATTCACCATTAGTAGTAAATTAATATGTCGATTTTTATCCGACTATTTATCATTTGGAAATAAATATACAGCAATTCACATGAAACCATTAGTATTACATATAGCAAAAACAGTTCGATAAAGAGGCTTTATGCTTTTTATATAATTTGATATTAAATACACTTCAATATACATGCATTTAAATAATTAATTTCCTGATTAAAGTCACATGACTATGTATTGAATCATAGAAAAATCAAGTGCACGTTCAGATTTTTTATCCTTTCGAATCAGACTATCAGTCCTGTGTAAATTTTATTATAAATTGCATTTGTCGAGTTGCTACTAATGAATTACTAAATATATATAAGGAATCTAAAAATCCGATGATTTGTGGATGCAGGCTTTCATACGATACATGTATTTAATTAAAAATTAAAAGCCACGATTTTGTTTTTATTCTTCCTATCGAGTTATATTCAATATCTGAAGGCTATATATACAAATGCTGCATATCCGTAAGAGCAGAAGCTCAATGACTTTCTTATCTCATTAAATGGCCACGATCAATTACTGATGTTCGAAATTTAGATATTTTAGTCTTAATGGAATCTTCAGATTAAAGCATCATCCGTATCGAGAATTATACTAAAATCGATGTCTTTATCCTCATTTCCTTTCGGCGAGATCAAAGGCCTCTAAAACCCTGTAATTGGACCCGAAAGTATTTTTTGTGATGTTTAATTGAAATAATTATAATGTTTAATGCAAACAAGACCCGGCCAAAGTCGCGCTTCTAAAGTAATTTGGCGTATTAAGCATTCTCGGCCATAATTTGCTGAGCTTAGTGTTCATTTAGGTTTTTGTGAACTTTCTTTGATATCGAAAGGAGATAAAAGTGCACAGGTGCATTCGTAGCTGACATTGGCAAATATTTATTCAGTAGCCGAAAAGTAACATGCTAATGAGAAAAGTAAACATACAAAAAAATGCTTTCATATTCCTGGGCCAGTCATATTTTTTACGGCTACACTGGAGAGTCGTCAATATAAAGCTACCCTGTAGTCACTTTTTACTCCCTTGTTTTGTTTATTTTTGTTGATACTTTTTACGCAAATAGACATAATTCGCGTAGTCAAATTATCTGTAAACATTTATATAAACGGGAATACCATTCATATTATGTATACACCATATGGAACACGGTTCAATAATATCATACGATCATTGGTGGGTACACCGCTGAAAAACTTGCAATCGTTTCATTCCAACATTATATTATTTTACTTTTTCGTCCAAAGTAGTTATCAAACACTTCGGACAATCTTTTTCCTATGAAAAATCGATCCATTCGACCGGTTCAAGTCTCTCGAAGAAGAAAGAACTCTTTCGGCAAGTAGAGCGCGCAATGTGTACACAAAGGCGACAGAAGCGGGATCATTCCATTGTGGTACGGTGCTTAAGACCAGTGTGAATTTCCCAAAGGCTTATGTACAGCTCTGGTCGAAATTGGCGGCGTCCTTGGGATCTTCGATGTTCTCGGTGGAACACGCCGGTAAAGGAATTAGGAACCCGTAAAATGGTGCAAGGGGCAATAAATGCCTTTTCGCCAGCTGCACTGTTGAAGAACGGCGATTCGCGTCTCGCTCGTTCCTCGGCTTCACCTTCCCTTTCTTGGACGAGATTTAACAACCCTATTTATCCGCCTTACACGCCGCACTACTTTCAGGCCTTTCGAAAAACGCGCAATGACCAAATCGACTCGTCGCTGCGGTATTCACTCGTCATTTGCACCGCTCGGATGACGAGGAAATAAGAAACTTGAAATAAAGCCGTATTCCCGTTAAGGTGGTGGCGATTTTGTCCACTTTTCACAAAGCGCATTTTCACTACACTGCGATTCCTGGAAAAAGTGAATTATCTTATCTACATTGCGGAAAACCTAATTGCTCATGAACATGCTAGGGTCTTCAATAAATATAATGATATACAGGATGAGGAAAAATTATGGAAACTCTTGAATAACTTTTGAAAAAAAAAAACATTTTTTTTAATCCTGAAACACGACAAACGGTTTGTTTTTTAATTTTATTTGTAGGGTGGATTTATCCCCTCAACTCCAAGGGAGTGCATGGGGTACGAGGGGTGAATAAAATCTTAAATAGTAACAGAACTCGAGTGGGGGCTCATTCGAAAGGTCTTTTTGAGACGAATTCGAAACCTATCTATGGAGAACGCTACGATCATTATTCTCGGAGTTAAAAAATATAAGTGCCTGAAGTTCGGATCGTTCAGGTTGAACGAAAATTTTTGACAACAAATTTTTTTATCTCCGCATTTAAAAATCTTGTAATAATACCTTCATGTCAATCACATATTGACATCGTGATGGGCACAACGTCGTATGCTCGAAAATTCGAAATTCGGCGTTATTTAAAAACAATAATTTGTTTTTCAAAATTTTCGTTCAACCTGAACGATCTGAACTTCAGGAACATAAAAATGTGCTATTTTTCGCGATTTTGATCGATAGTATAGGTGATTTATATCAATGTTATATCAGCGAATGCTACAACGAAATACGTTATAATCAACACATTTGTATTTGCAGAAAATCATTTTGCTTGCTAGAAGGTCTCCATAGGTAGAGTACTGAATTTGCCTTAAAAATGATCCTTTCGAATGATCCCCCACTCGACTCCTATTGCTATTTAAGATTTTATTCCTACCCCCTTGTAAGAATTTTATGATATAATGTTAGACGTAATTATGAAATGATAAATCTGTATACCGACGAAATGATTTTATCGACGAGGTTAAAATTGACGGATCATATGCAAGTAAGAAGATCCCTATGAAAAGGGACTACACGCAAGATATAACAAATTATAAGGAAATCCTGATTTCAATGGCGGAATTGCGACGGACTTAGATAAATCTGAACAGAGAACCTTATTTATCGACACCAGTCGATTACTATCTGTCCGGGGCAAGCACTGACGAATTGCCAGATTCCCTACAATCCAAATTCTTGAACTCTTGTTCACCTGAGACGAGCACTGGCAGAGGAAAATTCTCCATGCTATAAACCTACCAAGTTATGTCTCCATTCAAGAATGAGCAGGAAACCGGACTTTATTATCTTCGTCATTTGTTATCTTTCAACTCAGTTTCGTTACTGCTAAATTTAAATTATAAATTTCGAAAATACTTTTAACTTCCCACCTAAATGAATTCGGTTAATTTTCCAAGGGTCTTACAAAACCTAAGGTGGTCCTCGTGCGTCTGCAGCCGACTTCATAGAAATGCCCGTATTCGTACGCAAGTGTAGGAAACCTGCAGAAAACCCACACTAGGGTGAAACTATTAAAATAAATACTAATATAAAAGCGAAATTAATTTTAAAATTTAAAATGTAACAACTATTCGGATACACTTATCTAATACACATAATTCTGATACACTTCGGCCCGTGCACGGTAATTGGACGTAAATCAGTCCAGTTAAAACGTCTTAAGATTGTTAATATTTGTTACGGATCCGACGTATTTTTTCCTTTTTTTAAATTCATTTATAGTTTATTAATTCAATAATTCCGTTTAGTCTACAAAAGTGTTTATAAAAAAGGGATTAACCACGCATTTTGGGCGTATAGCCGATGAGTAAATAAAAATCAGAGAATTGGCTTTAGAGTCTCATCCGTTTCGGCTTCGTGCACTATCGAAGGTTCTAATTTCAATTACGCGATCACGTCATGCGATTTAAATATTCATGAGATTCATCCGACGACTTCAGATGCATTCACGTGACTCGGACTATACGTTGACCACTTCGGCCAAATGATGGATAATTCGCGAGGGTAACACTCTCCTCGAGGCCACGACACATTTATACATGCGATGCGCAACACTTTTCGTCGGACCGAGACTGACGTCGCATGCTTGCGCCCAATTTTGAATTTCAATGTAGAATGAATGCTCTAGCCGCGGAACAAAACGTCATGACAAATCGTTCAATGCTGACAGCGATATTGGGGCCAATTAAGTCCTCGAGGCTACCTCGTTGAAATTAGCGTTCGGTTGTTGAATTTTGTCCGCAAGGCAGGAAAAGACATTAATGCTGCCAAATTTTCGGGCTCTGCGCCGCGTCTTTATGCATTTCAATTCATTGCACCTTTGACGGTAACTGTTATATTACGCGAGTACAACGCGTAAGGTGAAAAACAATAGCGTCATTTTCAGTAATTTTTCAATTTCTTTAATAGCTTCTTAAATACAAAATGACGCGTCAATATAAATATTTATATCATTATATATTTCACAATTATTAAAATGAGAGGAAAATTGTCATTTGAATTTTAAAGGACTGGGGATAATCATTGCTTAACCTGCATACCATAAATATTGCATAATATAAATACCAATTATAAAATATAAACATATTATAAACCAAAAAATGAAACTGGTTAAATATTATCAACTAGATAGTTTTCATAAATATCGAATTATCCATCAGTAAATTTATAAGGATAATTCGGGGAGAGAGAGAGAGACCGAGTAGAGAGTGGGACAAGACTTTGAAAGCAGAAACAAATAATTAAAATTTCAATAACAATACATTTTGTGCAAGACATTTATTTTTAATAGAGACATTAATCTTTTGCATCGCAATTTGCATTCTTCTCCATAGCTTGAAAAGTGATTTTTTAGGCGGAACAAGTTTGTCGGCGTTGAATTTACTAATTATTTTGAGAAGACCCAAGTCGATTATTATGTTGGAACGTGAATTGATTTGGACGATTTCGTAACATCTGCCATTCTGTCCGTCTCTCCTTCCGGACCTATACGGAGGATTCAGTCAAATCGAATAGCCCGCAGCTAAAGTGGAGCCGTTTAAAGACTGCAGATTGCATGTGATGGCGCATGGCTCTGCAATAATCACTCGAATGACGCGAAATCACCGTTAAACGGACAGCTGATACATTTCGGATGCGAATGAAATTGTAAGCGAAGACGAGTCAAAATTACCGATGAAAGAGACAAAACATTTAGCCGACTTCGATGCTAATTACACAGATTTCTCGTATTTTGTGACGAATGATCGTTACGAATAATGAATACTCGAACGTTTATTACTTCTAATTTGATACGGATATATTTGCAAGAGATATTGTGACAATATTAAATGATGATATGGCTAATTTTCCTGCACATATTTTTTCGTCACGTTATTAGTACACAAAAGCATCTCTAATTTTATAAATTACCATGTTTTTATAAATTCCGAAACATTCTGATATATATTCTAAATACTATTTATATGATATGGCGAAACTTTTATTAATCATATTGCAATTTAATCAGATTCGTTATTCGTTAATTAATTTACAGACTGGAATTAAAAATTATAATTATATTAACAAGTAAGTCATAATGAGTAATATGTAAAATAGATCAAAAGAATTTTACATATTACAAATTTAAAAAAAGAATCAACAAAATTATATATTATTTTTATATTAAGTCATAATTATAAGTGCAAGACTTTAAAGCGAATAACCATAATGTAGACAAAAATTTAAGAAGTATAAGGAAGTCTATAAAGCTGATGTCGTTAAAAAGTATAAGAATGATATCGGAACTGAAACTAGGAAAATGATGTCAGACTTTTATGCACCGTAGCAAACTTTCTATTCATGTTTCAAAATTCTATATTAAATGAAAATATCTAAATAAAAATTTTTTATCGCAGCTTCCTTAATATATTCTAAGGTTTAAATTACTTTGACAGTGTTAAGGCGTTAAGTCCGAATATGGTAATGCCAACTCTTACCTCTGTGCTCTACCTCTGTGAAAAATTGAACGTGGAAAATACTTTTTTAAATCGAACAATTGAACTGGAGGTTTCAATAATTCATATTGTTACAAAATGATAACATATTCGTTAATAGAAATAGAGTACGAGATTTATTCATCAATTAAAAACTAAAAGTGTCACTTTATTAAATTCCTCTTGTTATTCAAGAAAAACAATGATAATATTAGAGAATCTAAAATATGATTATGCGAGTTTTTCGCAAAATGCCTCCTCTCTCATCTCACTAACAAAAAGCTTAAATCCCTTTCTTTAGCGTCTCTTTCATCCGCGACGGATCGCAAAACGGCGGTCAGAGACTTTCAATGGGTATCGCGTATCTTACGCCAAGACTATTTTCTTCATCGCATATGATTTATTGCGATTCTTGGACCACCTGTTAGATCGTGGTAAGGAACAGCCGTCGTGAAATCTCCGGCAAGAGCGTACTGATCTTCGGGTCGCGCCCACACTCTTGCACTTATTTTGCACTTTCTTTGGACGAGATTCACTGTACGCGCGACGAGATCGAGAATAAGAGCCCCCTCATCGAGTAGTGTGCAAGTCGCAGCCCACCTAGAAGCAATCAATACCGAGATATTGGGATAACCTCACGGCAACGGTCGAATTAGGGGACTGGCGAGTCTTTAATTGAGTCTCTGAATAATGATCATAGATCAACCGATAAGTAAGATCGCGAGGGTGGACGTGATCCTGAAAGTACCTGTGACTACATCACTACTCGTCTCGTACTTTTCGTTCTTTTTTCGCTTCTGACTACCACGAAATGTCACAATCTTCGTTCGTGTACGGCCATGAAAGAACTGCAGCAGAAAGAGAGTAGATATATAGTTACTCAGTTTCACTGCAGTTGTCTCCAAGTATAGTCACAGTATGAGACGCTGAATCATTTGTTTGTCATCGTATTAAACCTAAGGTTGATTTATTAGTACAATTACAAATACAAAGCTACACATGTACAGTAAATAGTTTTGGTCACTGTTGTCCATACATTGCGCGAAGCAAGTTTTTTCACAATTTAAAGCTACGTGAATTCTTTTAAAATATTATTTCATTTATCATTCCATCGTAAATTGTATATATTATAACTATACTAACAATACCATTATTTATCATAGTACGCAATTATAGGACGACTTCACGATCTTTATTCGATTACATCCCTCCATTCCATGCTCCAATCGAAGCATTTTGTTCTGTTCGCCCCTACATTATTTTGATGACCCGCGTTCGGACCTGCACACTCGCGAATTTTGTTTTCGATTTGGCTTATTATTGTTCCTAGCATTATTGTTTTCGTTTCCGCGATCGCTTCAGTTCTTCGTCCGGCAGCGACACGTACGAAACCGCTTTACGCAAAATTGTCACGCGATATACGCGCATCCACACGAATCTCCGCGAAACATTAATACAGATTTGTACGCAATTGTTATTCAGTATAATTAATGTTATTTAGTTAATTAAACTGGTGTGTTTGGTGCTTAATTTCTGACCTGATCCTGAACCAATCACGCAGCAAGGCGGCATATATAATTATGGCACTTGTGCAATTATAGTCGTAACCCTAGCAGAAATTTTAGCGTTACATCTAGGAATCTGATCAGAATCCTAGATGTAACGCTAAAATTTCTGCTAGGGAAGCGAGCATGTACTTACTTAATCATCTCTGTATTCAAATTTTATAATTTATCATAATAATTTACGCTTTGTCCTATCATCGTTAATTTGAATAATCGTATTTACTGCGTTTCTTACGTACAGATATCGCTACCGATGTGCGAATAGCTAATTGCGAATGTGTCAAAATCGCCGACTCGAAGCATATCCTACTTCGATTAATTTTATTTTTAATTGAACCTGTGAGTAATGATCCCCGATCTGTCGATAAGTAAAGCCACGAGGGTGGGCCTGGCTTTACGAGAGTTTCTTTAGGTCCCCCTTTCCATTGTCGGCGATTGTGATTCGTGTTCAGATTGCCAAATGTGTGTGCGTGGGACTGTGTGCCCTGAAAATCAACATCGCGATCACTCGAGAAGGAGTTCCGAGGACCACCTGCAAGATTTCGTGACGCAGCTATTGTCGTAGTCTGCCGATAATATCGTCAACGGGGTTTTCTGCCTTCGCAGCAATCACACCGAAAAAACGATATCCTAGTTTTAAGAAAATTACCCACTTTCCTCCATATTCTTGGTAATATTCTTAATGAAGTACAGGCAATTCTTATTTTAAG
>JAPYZR010001970.1:0-20480 GCA_030522945.1 Trichopria nigra
AACGTGGACATTTGATGAAAAAATAGGGGGTAATTTTTTTTTGCCAGCATGACCAAATTCAATACTTCGTCCGACCTACGGTGCGGGTCGAAGTAATAATACTAATTATAATATAAGTTTATTCTATATAGGATTAAATGTATACTGGTAACATATCGTTCTATGTGCAATACGTTCTGCTTTGTCACCATCAGTAACTTTTTTATTAAAATCTGGTAAAAAATGAAACCAGTTTATAGTCTTTCCCATATGAGAATGAAACATTCATTGCTGGCATTCATTTAGTCCTAATACTATACGTGTATGTTGGACGGAAGAAACTGACCAGAAACTGCCCTCATTTTCTACTAGGAAAGTGAAAATTGAAAATCGTTATTAAAAATAGTGAACACAAATAAATAATAATGTTAATAATTTCAGTTCGAATTGCTGCCAGGTGCCCTTCGACACTTGCAACAGACCATATGTAAAGATATATATATATATATATGCAGTTATATTACGGAGTCAAATATGAATTAAACCAATTATACAACTATACGCTCTAGAACCGATCATTATATTGATAACGGAAAATACCTCGGCTGGTCAACAAAGTAATACTTGACGAAACTTTTGTAATAGTTTTCAATTTTTTTTTTGTTTTGTTTTCAATATAATCAGTGATTCGTCTCGCATATTATTCCTGCGCTGCCCGATGTGCAGCATACATATTGCATTTTTATGCCAGTGCCTTCACGTACTTATGTAAAATCATGTGTCGAAGAAATGTAAACGCAAATTCACGATCACCTTTAAACTCCGAAATTTCTGCAAAGTAATCTATTGAACTCTCTAAAAATAATTTATTAATATATATCGTTTGTACTGTAATATATATATATATATGTCGACTTTTTCTTCGTTAAATATTACTCAACAAATAAAATATAATTCTTAAATACAATTATTTAGGGTATAAAGTAAATAATGTAAAATATTAACAAAAGAAATTTATATATATTGATTTATATTATATAAATTATATAACAATTATAATTGAAGGCAATTCATTAAATAATTATCACATACATTTTGCAAAAAACGAATATTACTACAATTAACAGAAATTTACTTAAATTTATTTAGCGAACTAATAGGGTTTCAAACGTTTTAACCATAATTCAATGTAACTCCAAAATATGATTAAAATGAGATGAAATAAATCAAGTTACATAAATACAATATTACATAAATATAATATTATACTAAACGAAAATTGTAGAATATTAAAATGAATTATTACTATATAAAAGTTAATATTAACAAAATTGTATAACATTACATAATAATCACATGGATATATCATCTCAGTTATGTTGAACGTGGTGTTAGACGTGTTTTGCTGACGTTGCTCGAGTTGTTGAACGTTCTATCGCTGCGACTTTCTATAGTTATTATGTAAATATCCCATATACATAGTTAGTTCCAGAACAGTCCCTTAAATTGCGGCAGATCCTCCTCGGAGAATCCCACAATACTGTTCTCGCCTCCCTATATTTATAAAACTAGGGAAGGAGAGGGGGGGGGGGGGTCCGCATGTAAACTGTCATGTCCTGGAATTGTCGCTAATTGGCTTAAAAATTTCCAGGACCGTCCTGGAAGTATGCACATGTCCTGGAACTGCTGGTATGGAATATAGATATATAAATAGGATATATAATATTGACTTATTTCGTATTCCTCCGGATTGTTCGGTTCTCTTTTCTATCTTTATGAATGATCTTCCCTCTACCTTTTCATTTTCCTTTTTCCTCTGCTCCTCTCTGAATAGTCATCCCATTAATTTGTCCAAGTCTCAATTTCGATTATCTTCTCAACGGCATTATAGCATTCCCAGATGTTCCTCGGTGGTGGATGTAGAGATTCGTTTTGATGCTATCGGAAATGAGTTTCGTCAAGAAGAGTCAAGAAAAGTTCGACGTTAGAAAACCCTTAATATTAATAGAAGATTATTAGCATTTAAAAGTTCACATTATTTAAAAAGGATACTTCAATTGCGATTAGTCGATAGAATTTGAGGTTTGTATAATATTGTGTTTTTTCCTCGGCATGAGAGAAAGTGGGTTAAATCGGAACAATGATACCAGATATGTTTAACGAAGACAGTAACCTCGTACAAATAATAAAAAACATTCATGCGCTGAAAAACAATCTACATATAATTTCATAATACCTGAGCATGATCGACCAATAACTTTATTAGTTATCAAACAATTCAATATAACTACAAAAAAAATAAAACAGCAGAAGTTTTGTATACATCGGACAAAGTATTACCGTTTCTCAGCGATACATAATATTGTAGTTTCACTCCTTCGCTACTCGTGATGCTTGTCAAAGTTTTTGCACAAACCTGCAATAGTAGACATTATGATATAATTGAATGCAAGAAAGGTGCATTATGAACAATTATATTTTTCGTGTTACAGTTCAATAATAACTATTAGAGTTAAAACATTACCCTGCCAGTCATCCAACCCATTATAAAATTGTGCGTATTTTCATTTGACGTTGAGTAAGGGAATAATACTGAAATGAATTATACATATAAAACAATCCCACAATTGTTACGTCACTTTATGCAAAAATTTCTGAGTTCATAAAAATTGTTTAAACATGCTTAATTTTATACTAAAATATACTAAAGTGAATAAAATGGCTTATACCAATGGCATTTGTTTTAAATGCATAAAATAGTACATTATGTAACAAGGGCGAAATTAACGATTTCCACGAGTGTGCGGTTTGTTACTCGAGCGAAGCGAATGTTACAATCACACTCGTGTTGGGGATTCGTATTTCGCAAGTGCTGCACAGTTTGTTCGCATTTACTGGATTTTGAGATTTCTTAAAAAAATTTGCACTTTTAAGTCAATATTATGTAGGCGAATACTGACCAATCATTTCTGCAGCCTTTTTTATCCATCCTCAATAAAAAAAAAAAAAAAAAAAAAAAAAATGATATGCCCATGTACATATCATTGATATGTACCTCACCGCACCTCGCATGTTAGCATATCGGTGAATTTACAACACATTCCTTGCCTTTCTTCTTTAGCTTTGTTGTTCTTCTTGGCTTGTTTCTTGTTGGCATGGAGTTTCTTCCTGGAGAGTCAGGAAGCGTGTTGCTGGCCCTACAGTTTAGAGTGGGATCCGAACCACTTTATCCATCCTCCATGTATCCACATTCGTGCAATGTTGTGTGAAATGTCATAGAAAAGTCTAGAAAATCCATGCCACATTCAGACTCTGAATTTCAGAGGGTCCACGGATGATTATTGACTAATACCTCGTAGGACGACAAATAGAATTTAGAAGCAACAACTCCAAGACCTTGGATGATATGCAACCGGTCGGTGTGCGAATAATTTTATCCAATAATATTAAAGCTCATTGATTTTAAATTGAGGTTAAAACCACGTTTAACATGAATATCAAATTACTAAATTGAAGATCTATGCATCAATATATCACCATAAATAATAAAGCAATTGCTAGAAGATACCTTCTACGAACAAGTCCTGATGGGATAAACACCTTATATTCAAAGTAAACTGCAGTTAAGTCGCTTATTGATATATATGATTCCTTTTGACTTCCGTATCTAAATCATTGTTGATATCAGTGAAATAAAAGAATCAAACCATCTCAATATTAGTAGCATAAAAGGATTGATTGATTGACGTCACAATAATTCATGACTTTAAAGTGAAACTAAAACCATTGTCTTAAAGTAATGTGAATGGTCGATTGCACGTCATTCAAGCCCTCGCAGTCTCTGAATTATGTCTGTCGTCGATCTAAAGCGTTGATTGTGATTGGCATTCTGGCTCTTGTCCTTTTAAGTTCTTTTAAAAGTCAATGTTTTTGCTCTCCATTAAAGAATGATTGGACCAAAAGTTTAAGAGCTATAGGAAATAAAAAAAAAACGGACCAGGTGATGAAAATGATTAAAAATAACCCGTAAATGGAAGAAACAGGTTGTAGTATGCTTGAAAACGAGGAAAGCTCTGTGCCAAATTTTAGATCAAATTGCATGTTATATTTTATGAATCATATAAAAAGTGAAAATTAGCTAAACAACGTTATGGTTATATGTATGGAAAATTACTTCGATTCATAAAAACGAAACGAACATGCACTACCTGCAATGACCCAACCAGCACTTGCGTTGGGCGTCGCGTCTGGCAAACGATAAACAAATAAAAAATGATACTTCAAATTTTCTAAGTACACTTTAACGATGAAACGTAGTCAACTTACATTATTGTTCGAATCTTCCTCTTCTATTTGATTCACTTTTTTGGAAACTTTAAATTAGTTTTCTGTTCGCATTTCAGCGCTCAATTACGTGACATTTTAATACTGCTCGTGCACTTCACTCTAAATAACGTGAAACGTTTACTGCCACCGACATAACAATATATATCTGAATGATAAAAAGCGAAATAAAGGCGGGGGTCCCGGCAATTACGATTCCCCAACCATGCCGGCTATCCCCTAATACTTTTCCCATAAAAAAAAAAGAATAACAGCAATGAATGTGATCAAGTATAACGATATGGATATTAAATAAGCACATGACGTTGAATCTGAACATGTCGATTTGGAAATAGATTTTAAATAAAATATAATACTATTCGAGATTTAATAGTATCACAATATCTTTAAACGGTTTTCAGAATATCACAGACGGAATTACACATTAACGTATTGGAAATTCTATTGTATGTAATTATTTTCGCATCGCGCTAGACACGTCGATAAGTGACAATCGTGTTTTTGCAGCAGCTATAGAAATGCACAACGGCCACACTGAAAACTAGCAGTCCGATAAAGAAAAAGTTAATGGGAGCAAAATACACGCTTCGAATAACGGCGAAGAAATTGTGCGGTTCCAGTCGTCATTAAATTCGTTTTCAGCGTAAGCCGAAATTTCTTCCATATATATACATAAAAATATGTACGTACCCATATAGCACAGTACGTATCCGCAGCAGAACCGTTGGGAAGTCCCGTTCGGTGCCTCGAACATACACGTATATGGCGTTACAGCGGCGATGCAACTATACATTTTTTATTTGCGCCATATATTTGCAGAATTTTATCCGCAATGTCATGAGGCTGGAAAAGCCACGACTCGCTTCGTTACCGTTCAGGTGTGTGTCAATTAAGCCGCGGCGGCAACCTGTCGATGTCGCCTTTCGCCTGGGCTTAATTATTTTCACCATACGCCACTGCAGTTCTATTATCTTCAGCGTGATGAAGATCCAAAACGGAAAAAGGGATTGGAAACTGAATAGACAAAATAAACAAGACTGAGTATTCTTTGGAGTTTTATCAGAACTGAAAAGATGGAGAATGATGGTCGGCATTTGGCAATATACAACAGTTTTTGAATACTTTCCCATTATTATCATCAGAGATTCCCAATCGATGCGACAATTCGATACGACAATTGACAATCAACTCCGTTCTTTATCCAATGCGCCATCAACAGTTCTCCAATGTCTTATTCGCGACTTTTTGGCTGTACACATTATAGTGCTGCATTCACATAGTCACTTTGGTACTTATTCCTGATTTTCTAGTAGTTTTTCAGTGACTGACGATGAGAGCAGCGAAAGGAAACGGTGTGAGAGAGTGAAGAAACAAAGAGAGAGAGAGAGAAAGAGAGAGAAGAAGGTGTTTCGGTCTCAGGATGCTGACGCCACTGGCCGTTTTATCCCCACTTTGTCCTCGTGCTCCCTGTAGAAAGCTCACCAGCCGACGAAGTCGTGCACACTACTCCTGGTGTTTTCCACTTCCACAGTGCCAGTCTCAGGCCGGGCAAGACGCGAACAGTCCACGAAACAGTCACAGTGACAGGCGCGCATGATTTTCGGCACTTTTTGTACCGTTTTCACTCACGGCCACCCGACCAGAGTGCCACTCGATAAGAGTGAATAAACGCCTAGGCCTTCTCGCGAAAGTTTGCTTTTTACTACCAGAGCGACGCGTGCTCGCTTTCGCGTAATCGAGGAAAGTGCGGTGGTACCTTGCGTACTCGTATAGTGATATCGTTCTGGAAACTCGCGGGAATCCGTCCTTCGAAGAGCGAAATTTCCAAGTGCAATATCGTCGTTTCCATTGAAAATTGTTGGAAAAAGTGTCGATTGGTGCCCAACGGAGATTTCATGAAGGATTAACGAAGACTCCTGGAGGAGGAGAGAGAGAGAGAGAGAAAGAATTGAAAAGGTTCGTTTTCGGAATTGCAATTCGATTTTCGAAATTATGCCAGGGTGTGAAAGTTGGGAGACTTTCTAATGTTGAAAATTTAATGGGATCCATGAAAAATTACGGGCGAGTTGTTAATTACATTTCGAATGCGACTATTTACATTTCGGCCGATGAGACCGAGCGAAGCGAGAGTGTTTTGCAATCGCCTTATTCCAGTTACGAGTGTAATTCACGACGTAGGTAACCCGACAGAAGTTCGTTAGAAATTCGGTGAGCGCATCCGTTCCCCTTTTAAATTACATTTGAAAGTTGGGCTACAAATGAACGCCTAAACATCGGCTTTTTTATTGCAAATCTTTTTCTATCATTCTTCATTCAACAATTATTGAAAACTAGAGAGTTTCTGGTATACATAAATATAAAATGGAGCGAATCCTGCGATGGCGGTCTTCGGCTATTTTCAACGTATGGTATTATCAGATAATTCGTTGGGTAAATAATCGAAAAATGTCAAATATTATTCAGAAATGGAAAATGAATGAAATCCGACAATTTCCATTGTTGCGGATAGTTTTCAACGTCAGTAGTAGCAACCAGTGAAATTGCCGCGGAAATTTACGTACCGCATATTCCATCTGTCGCGGCAAAAGAGTCGAGTCATATACGCAGCCTCGGACGAAAGTGTCAAATTAAACCTTCAATTTTGTCTGGATTTTCTTCGCGCCGCATACAACGAGACGCGTATATAAATGAACACTTGCAATTGAGTACGTGACAAATTTTTCATTTGCACAATGAACGCTGCTAGGGCCGTTCAAACAACAAAAAAATCATTCTCGTAAGTCACACGTGATGAAAAGAAAAACTGATTTTATTGAAAAGTAACACGAAACTTTCGCCTGAAATTGCAACGTCGGCTTCATACTCTATATACTTACGACTAGCCAACGTATCGAAAATGCACACAGGCCTTTTTCTCTCTGACAATTAATAAACACGTCTGTGAAGAAAAGCGATTATGATAACTGCGAAATAAAAATATCGCGCTCAAATTTCGAAACTCCGAACCTCTTTGTTTCGCCACGTAACTTTCGGTGGCAGGATACTTTCGAATTGAATTCAAGGACGCACATAGAAATCGATTTCATCATTTAATATGCCCCAGGAATGTTTCGATTTTATTCTCGGGTATTTCATTCGACGCTTTTGGTATTTCGTGTATTGGTGGCCCCCGAAATCTTAATATAGTTTTTCTTTCATTGATTAAGATATATTATTGATTAAGATTTTATGGTAAGGATTGATGATGCTCAGAAGAGAACAAGATTGTTTAGACATTAATTGATAAACTTCTTTAGACGAGGAACGGGCTTCATTGTCATTGTTTCCATTGTCATCATCTTCAATATATCCATGCAGCCATCTCATGGTCGTTGGTAAACTCGGGTTTAAAAGTAACAAACATAACACATAACAGTACTGGACAAAAGAAACTTGGAAGTAGTAATTGAATTTAAAATTCACGACTTAGTCATGCGCGTATAGAATTTTGCTCGATGCGATATAATGCACACTTCCTTTGGTGCATTGGGCCATTGCGTTCCGGTTCCGGCAGGCGGTCGCGCTTTCGATCTTTTCCCCAAGACAAATTGTCGACATCGACTGATTGGCAGACTGCCCACCGAAAACAAGTTAAACGATCGTCCTGTCCTTTAAGGAAATCAAACGGCTTTAATTAAACAAGGAAGAGGGGCATCCAGTCTGATGAGATCATTAACACGCGGCACGACTATAGCCGCTCGAAATTGACGTGCGATATGCTTTTCTATCATGGAGAATGCATTATTTTCTCTATACTTGCTTCGAAGAAAGTGTCGGTGAAAAAATGTATACGGTTGTGGTTGTATTGTTTTGTTCATTGTACTTATTAATCTTTGAGATTTTATTAATAACCAAACACTTATTCTTCAGCAATATTTGAGATCTGATCTGATATGAAGTGATTAATGTCGAACAATGTTCCAAACATTCAGCATTACATTGTCAATTCAAAAAAAAATTAAATGTCATAATGAACAATTTATTTTACAAGTTAAGTAGAGAGTTGAATCGGATTCTCGACATCCACAATGGCGGATCCAATATGGCGGACCGAAATTCGAAAAACAAGAGAAAAGTGAACGCAAATACGTGTAGCATTTAGCGTTTAGCATTTTTTTCAGTTTATAAGCCAACATAGCTAGTTTTGTAAGTGGACAAAGGTTTTTACGCTGCTAATATATTTGAAATAATCATATTAATTTTAACAAATACTGGAAGAGAAAGTATCTCATTATAAGCAGTAAAGGATTTAAAAAAATATATTCTTCGACAATAATAATGCAACACGCATTTTTTTATTAACTATTTAAAATATTCTACCATAAAAATAGATAATATGATACAAATATCAGAAACTAACTTTCAATATAAACATTTTCAGATGATTAATAATAATAAATTATAAATAAAACATATACATTCAAGCAAGACTATAATTCACATTTTGTAAGCAATTAAACTATTTGCAATATAATTAAAAGCAAACTGGCGGAATATTATATGTACGACATTGATACTAATGTGATCAACAATCGTAAAATTAAGTTGAACCAGATTGCTCATATTTCAATAATATTGTGTACTGATTGCCAATTTGATGGACATCTGTGAAGGCGGAAGAAGTCTTATTATACGATATGAACAATACAAGAAACGCAATTAATCCGGAACAGATTCAAACCTTAACTTTTATCTGTTATATATATAAAAAAAATTATTAGTATCCCCGCATCACGTAATCGAATCAATCTTATTGGTAAAAGTGCAATTCGATAGTTATATGTTGATTGGTGTCTCAGGTAATGTGAAGAATTAGCGACGAAAAAAATCTCTATAATTATAGAGATTATAATTATAGTCCCTTAAGGGACTACGTTATATATCTATATATTATCATTTTTTGTACTATTTTTGTTAATTCATATGGCTCTTGATATAATAAATTAATAGCATTTTAGTATAATACTGCGACCGTCTCACGGATACTTCATTATAACTTTGATAAAATGTTTGTAAATTATTTTCTATACTCTCTACAAAAATAAAAGCCCTCAAAAGTAATTTGAAAAGTTATTTTTTTGTTGAATAATATAAAATCCGTTTTCTTCAGAAACAAAATCCGTTGAAAACGTGAAGTAATTTCTTAACAACTGTATTGAACAATTTAGGGCTCCACTTTCCAGAACGTGACCTTTTTATCAAAAAATTGTAAAACGAAATTCGAAATGCGATCTGAAGCGATTGTCATTCCGATCAGCCTACTTAAAATTGATCTGTACTTCTCAGAATGAAGACCGGAATATTTAATCCCATTGCTTCAATTTTTTCTCGCGATTGCGGTTCGGACTATATTTCATATATTTTTGAATTATAGAAAGAATTTTATTTTCTGCGAGTTACGTTTTTAACATTTCTGTTATGTGTCCGCTATGAAAATGACTGCATGCCATTCGATGAGTTGATTTTTTTTTATATTTGCCTTTATAATTAGGAAATTCTTTTATTAGCTTTAAATCTTATCGCAAATAATAAATAAATGATATAATGTAATAAATTTCAGCCAAATGTTCTTTGTTCATCGCCGATTTGTATGTTTTGATTGGTTTAGATGAGCATTTTAATAATATATATTCATGTACATTATTGATGGTGTTATACTTCACATTTCTTACAATCTTAAGAAAGGAGATGAATTAACGTTCATATAAAATTAAACGTACGCGTACATATTGCTCGAAGCCTTATATTAGTTTAAATTAACTAGGGACTGTAATTATCTTTTATACCTATACCCTCCGTTAAAAGTTTCACACATTTAACGAAGCCATTTTAATGAACTACACAGACATTCTGTAGATGTCTTATTCAATAAACGTAAGGTAATCATATTAATTACTCTCGGTTTTCCCTTCATGGTTATTTCTATATGTTCTAAAAATGTTTAATCTATTTTCATTATTACCTCACAAATAATATCAAAAAGTAATCATAATCCATTATGAAAAAAAAGAAAAAAATTATTTATACATTACGTACCACCTGAAAAAGGTGGTATATATTTAATTACATGTATAATATTTACTACGAATGATATTCCGCATCTCGCATTGTGTATGTTAACACGACAGATGTGTCAATATTTAAAACGCTAAATCATTCGATATATCTAGTAATATAATATTATTCCCCGTATATCGTAAACAAGTCATAGTCAACTATATCACGAGTTACGAAATTATTTCAAATCCGTTTTGAAATTCATGAGGAAATAAGTTCTTTTAATATCACATAAATCACGCGTATATATGCACGTATTAAAATGGAAAAACCAGGGACTTCAAATATAATTTATGTATTGAATAGCATTCGTTGTAAACCTTTTTTTTTTTTTTTTAAGTAAAGCGTATCAGCTTACCCTATATATACTTTAATCTAAAATCAGAAACTTTTTTATTTTATTACTACATTTATTAGTTTGATGTTTTTATATTATATTCATCATTGCTGACATTATACATGGATTATTATTAATTTTTTTAGTGTTTACTTCGGACCCGAACAATATTTTTTGATGTATTCTTCCATAAGTGAATGCAATTATATTTACTGAATACACGGGGAAAATGTTACTAGTTAAAATAGTAAATCTTAATTGATAACAAAGAGGAAACAATTAAGCTTCACTTAATAACAGTCGTTAATTATCAAATACCAATTTACCAATATAGTGAACAAATTGCATTAAATAACTAATTCGTTAATTGATCATTTAGTACTTCATTACCGCGCCAAGACTCCAACATATTGAAGAATTAATTTTGTTGACTTACTTCGATGTGCTTCGATTCAATATCCAGCAAACGAAAATATGGGATTTTAACAAGTAAACACCTTCTTTATTGCAAGAATTTAATTTATTATAAAGGCGGCTTAAAATTAGTTGATACGTTGATACTTGAAACTATTACTGGTAAAAAAAAAAGATTAAGGATCCAATTTCCTTCATTCCTAGTCAGGGATTTAAACTATTTAAAAAGGGATGCCAATCACGCCTCTATTGGGCAAAGTAACAGTTATTGCTTTCATAAATTAAATTCAATGCATTTAAAATTATTATTATACTATTCAGCTCTTACGTTCAATCAATTATTTCTTCATTTCAAGATATTTAATCAGTGTCACTTTTGGCAGGCATAAAAAAAATCAAATCAGGCGTAACAAAAAAGTTGACCTCAATTCAGTTTCGACTTGGACCTTTGAATTGAAATCAGGAAAAGCCAGGGTTACAGTGTTAAAAAAGGTTTGAAATGGAAAACATATATACATTCGAACATGAATCGTGATGACAAAATTAAAAAGAAGATTACTAGGTGATCAAGATGTATGCTTCAAATTATTGCAACATATATAATAGCATCAAAAATCGAAACACTCGGTACCTGCCCGACCAATGCGTAATCTCAGATACAATTAGTGAATGTGCATTACAGTAAAGGCCATTAACGTCTGGATCTTGCGGCCCCGCCTTTATACATTTTGAAACGAACCGGTCAGTGCCGACGCAAACCTTTTAGTCCAGAACCCGCCTTTAGAGTTTCGAATAAATAAACAACCGGACAATGTTGCAAACGATTCGACATTTCTAAACTGCCGCAATTGGTAGGCCTTTCCAAAATCCACGATATAATACTTCATAATGATATATTCGAACGTACATAATACGTACAAGCGCTATAGGGTAGAGGACATTTTATTCAAACACGTTGTATATTTGGTCTCTCTTTCCGGTACACATTAGGAATCGCTTTTTATGAATTTCTCCAAAAGAGAAAAACTTTAAGAATCTTACGTAAACGTCAACCAGGAAATTGAATATGTCTATATGCCATTTGCGTATATACACACCTGACGGATCCAATGCCGTAAATTCCTCGATTATCTTCGATAATTCCTCGACTGTTAAAATAATTGCTCTTTCCTGCATTTACTTTCTTAATTCGGTGCAACAATAATATTCAAGTTGATCATCCTTGATTGAAATATAACGCAGAATATATGATGTGCGCGAAGAATAGTGTTGTATCAATAGCCAACAAAGCAATGAATTTCAAATGTCAATGCTTTTGAATTTATTGCTAATTCTTTAAGGAAGTCTAGAAGTGAGTTTTGTTATATAAATTTCTGGTAATGTAAAATTTCACTTCTTTGAAGTGTTCCATACGTAACAGTTTTTAACTTATGAATAGAGAGCGTGTGATAAGACCGGTTTTTGGTCGGGAATGAGCACATCATTTCTTTTTGTGAACGAATGTAATTTTATATACTTTCCGTGCATCTTGCTCTGCGTTCGATTATTTAAAATGTACATTATTCAACAGGAATAAAACTATTGCAATAATTCAATACGATTTTCGTTAACCTTTCAATCTGTTAAAAGTACAATATTACACGATGTCCAATTCCAATGCTGAGGCATTCATTGCTATATGGCACAACTTTCGTTAACAATAACGAATATCGCGGTTTTTCTAACAATTTACATAGTCCGTGTATTTGCATAGTCCGCAGAGGCCAACTGGAAATAATTCGCCATAGTTATATTTTAACAATAAGATCAAATTTTTGTGTGGGACTTTTCGCTTGGAATTGTGTGAAAAATCATTTTTAGGCATTTTAGAATCAATTGACCACGCCATTTCAAAGTAATTAAATTGCGATTGAAATTAATAAATACATGTAAATGTATATAGGAAAATTTTCAGGCGATTTTGCGCCGTTAATTAAAAGTCTTACAAAAAGAGCTCAGGACATTTCACTGCCTACAATTTACAAGAAAACATATATTTTTATGCTTATTATATCCCTGGTAGAAATGTAAATTGCCATGCCACTCCCATGCCAGCCGCTAGACAGGGCCATGCTAGAATCGTCACGTTTTGCCCAGTACGCATGCGCACATCCTTTTTCTTCATGAAAAACGTGACGATTCTAGTTTGTCCCTGTCTAGCGACTGGCATGGGAGTGGCATGGCAATTTACATTTCTACCAGGGATGTGGCAATGCCGTACATTATGTTATGTGTGTGCGTGTGCTCGACTTACATTTTTGTATGAAGCAAAGATCTCGTGAGATAGCGTCTGACAATCGAACATTCAGAGTATTGCAAAGTTGCTATAACTATACAATAGTTTTACATGTACAATAAGTAATTATTGCCTCATCTATACATATGTACATTAGAAAATCTAATTCCAAGTGAAAAGATAATGTTCAAAAATTATGTCAAATATAATTATATAGGACATAAAAATGATCCATCGTTTGGAGTAGAAATTTATAGGTATATAGACTGTCGGGATATGTATTCTCGTGACCTCGAGAGTGTCACCGGATAAGTTCCTAATGTATTCTAATGCGCGTATATAACGCTCACTTTCGATATATGTATTACGTATTCACTCACTCACGCGAAAGCGAATCTGTTTGAGCTTCATGCTCTTTCGATATTACCATATGTACGCGCGCGCGCGCGCGCACACACACACACACACACACATACACCCACGTACAGACACTGTCATTCGGAACTACCTGAATTAACATACACGACACTTTCCGGACATGTGTTATTTTTTTTATAATCTTTATCATAAACAATGTCGCGCGTTAGTTGCGAAATCTGGCTGGTTTCGTTGTCGGACCGACGACTTTCTCTCGATATACGTTCGCAATTATGTCCCGTCACGTCGATCGAATTGGACTTCGGCGGCCCAATTCGATCGACGTGAAAAGAAGTTGGAAATGAGGTTGAGATGTATAAACGTGCGTTTAGATTATTACATCAGATGTTGCGTTGATAGTATAGTAAAAAGTGTCTTGTACGGCGTTGTATTAGGTCGAAATTTCGCTCAATCAAATGCCATCTTAAGAGCATTATATATTACTACATTTTGCATTAAAAGTACTAAATGCGGCATTTCGTTTTTTAATTTATTTCGGAATAACTTTGTCCAATTATTTGTGGTTTTAGTTCCATATTGTGCCAGCAATCCTCAATTGTCTACGAACCACTTCAATATTTCAGGGTTTAGTTCGATCCGAGAAAGCATTTTTCTTGTTCGTCGTTGTTGTCATTTGTTTTGCAGGCAACGGAATGTCCAAAACCAGAAACCCATATATACAGTCATAATGGACCTCCAGGTTCATGAGGTCCCAGCCACCATCCCTTCCCGATATAATGTGTATATAGTTTTTCAATGGACAAGCGCTCGTGCATAGGCTTCGCTGTAGATTTCAGGCACTTCAAGCGTACTCGTAGCCGAGATACTTTATTCTTCCTGGGTACTCTTTACACGCATGAGTATCTGCTAAATGGCCATCTTGCCTGGTATGTCGATACAAGTCCAAGTACCTATACATCTCGCCGGATTATGCAAGTGTCGAATAATGTGCCCTTCGAAGAACTGGATGCCATTAGCCTCGTCGATATTTTTTTCCCTTATAGCTTCAGCACATTTATATCCAGTTGGTGGGTGGTCTTATATTTTCAACGGTTTTGTGGTCTTATTATTCGGATGATGTCAATAATGAAATCGACGACTGTAGACGAAAGTATATAGAAGGTCCTCAGTATATAGGGTAGATGGGACTGGGAAGATAAAGGGCAACGATAGTACATTACATAAGAGTGTCTTTCGATCTTACTCTCATTATAGGGAACGTATCTCTTTGAGGAGAAGACATTCGACCCACGGTATATATAGCATGGGCTCGCTCTTTCTGTAAGCGTTCGATGTCGAAATGCAGAATAAAAGGCTTAGAATTGAAAGTAAATCCATTTAGTCTGTGCATACGATTTTTTCCTAATCATCAAGTTCTTTGGATCGGACAAGTCTCCACTTTCAAGAATGAGTAACACTTCGACCCTGAATTAAAAAGTGAAAATATTCATACAATATTAATATCGGTGATGGAAGTAAACTTCTCACCGCGATAGCTATCCAATCAGGGACTGCGGCAGAAAAGTGGTGTAACTTCTCCTGGCCTTGATCTTCTTGTACTATTGCACGGAGCTTTTTAAAATGGGCTATATAGTCACACGTGAACCTTAATCTCTTCATCGGCATCTTTCTAAATGATGTTATGATTTTTATTTTGACTAAATAATATTGAAAGAAAGAAAAATTTGAACTTAAGTCTAAATACTTTATAATTTTAATACTCGCTCCAGGTTATGATTTACTGTTCTCGTCATGGTCACTTAAAAGGTTCTTTTAAAATAATAACGTAAATAAAGCTCACTTTAAGAACACTTTCCGAGCAGTATTTATGAAGTCATGAAATTTCTAAGGCATCTTAAGGAATGGAATGAAATATTTGAAAAAGTCACTTATTTTATTGAAATGTCGTCTCACTTCGCAGAGACACGCAACAAGGAAAATGTCCAGACTTTGTGGAAATGATCCTCGTTTTATTTATTTATTTTACCTTAAAAATATTATTTTATTAATTATATCATTGTCGAATTTGAAAGCAAGTGATATCTTAATTCTCGTTACGAGCACACATTTTTTCAATTTAACACAGATGTGACTTATTTGTCTGTGTGTGTATGGCGCAGAAACCCGCGAACGTATATTACCTAAAATAACAAAAAAAAAAATAAATAAATAAAACAGGACGTTAACTTCGAAATATTTATTTTCACTTCGCTTGTAAGAACACTCGAATGAAAACACAGATTTTATTTAAAAATTTTCTTCATTTTCTTTTTATTAAAAATTATGTCAGCGATTCTCAAATTCGCATTGTTAAAGAATTAAATAAGTTTTAAAAATCTCTTCGTTCGTTTCTAATGAAAATGACTTTTCCTAAATTAATAAATTAACAAATAGGAATGAAATTTCTATTCACACATTTCTGATTTTATCGTTTAACTTATTTACAGTAATCTATATGAAGAGATAACAAATGTACCAATGGAATGTAACTTCTCACTTGAAAATCTAGACATGCATATTTAAACTTTTCTTACTTCTATCACTCTCGACAGCTGAATCGAATGACAAGCTTCCCGGGAAACATTTATTCAGATATAATGATATCTTGTTGGATCATATATGTTCCATAAATGGTCATATATAATTTAGATATAACGATATATGACAATATACGTATAATGTATAGAAATATACTTATATCAGATCATAATCCATACATAATTTCCTATCGTTATATCTGGAACATATATGATCTAGATATAATCATTTTTTTTTTTTTTTTTTTTTTTAGAGTAAAAATTAACTCGAAAATATATTACTTCTTGAAAACTGGAATTCTATTCATTTTTAAAATTTCATTCAATGAAATTACAAATAATTTTAGCATCGACAAGACCAGAAAACTCAATTATTATCTGTAAATTTCTCTATAAATTTCTTGCAGCGAAATTTCACTGGCATTGCGCCACTCTTCAAGAGAATAGATTTTCACTTTTTAAGAGTGACATTTTATGCACATTCTGGAATGAAATTTTACTCCATTTTACTAGAGTGAGTCGGAGAATTTACACGCCACAAAGGATGGAATGAAATGTCAATGTTAAAGAGTAAAAATCCATTATTTTAAAGGAGTCAAACAACTTCAACCTCTTGTAGAATGAAATTTGACTCTAAGACACTTAGAGAGGTTGTTTAATACTTCATATTATTTACATTTTAAATATTCTATTATAACGCAGCCGATTACGATTTCGAAATTAATCTCGTATTGCAATGTTGCTTTCCATACACTTGCAAATAGAGTAGTGGTATATTAATAAAGCAACGGTAAATGCTATCAGTAAGCCATCAGCATAATATGCTTCAGTTAAAGCATAAGCGATTTACATAGTAGATCCAGAAAAGGATAATCAGTTTTAATATTTTAATTTATTTCCGTCTCTTATTTCATATTAGCCGCAGCAGACGAACGAAATATACAAATTTTATGATAATTCATTTCTATATATATATCCATACATATAATAATGAATAATTCAATCACTTTTTTATGCCTATGAAATATGAAAGTGAATATTTACAACTATTTTCATATAGAATTGAATATTCGGAATAGGAGATAAATTTTCATACCTTGTCCGTACATATATGAAAGTGCATTAAATATTCACATCGTTATATGGTCAATTTCTTAAAAATTCTATTTTTAATTAATTACATAATTTTTATCATTTGTATTTGAATGCATCAAATATCATGCTGGTAAGGACTATTACGCTCGACATTTCACGTAAATTTTGCTTGTGTTTTGAAACATAGCTGTTGATAAAATGCGCGTTTTTCATCTGAAAAAAAGGTAGGTCTATTAAAATGGCGTCGGAAATTAAGTTTTTTTTTTTTAAAACGCTTTAACTCACAAATAACAATGAGTTTTACGTAAAATGCTGACAATGAGAAGTGCACATAATTCATCGAGGTATAAACTGGCATTTAAAAAAAAAAAGAAAAAACTTTTATTTTAATTTTTTGAAAATTAAAAAATAATATAAGAAAATAATCCTTTAAAAGTTCCAGTGTATTCCATGATGAATTCTAAGAATTGTTTATTTTTTGAAATTTGTTGTCAAGAGTAGACAGTTTTGGAGAAATGGTAAATATAGGTATAGTCATAGCATTTGATATACTTTTTTATTCAAAAAGTATCAACTTTTGGATATATATTGAAAGAAAAAAACAAATAATTCTTACAATTTGTTTCGATTGTTTCGTAAATTATTAGCTTTCAAAATGCAAAATCATTATTCTTATATTTCTTAAATGTATAAGAAAGAAGCTAAAAACTTTATTGTTCGCGAACTTCATACAGGTGCGGATTATGCGTCACGTTGTTTTTCGTGATGCATTTGCGGTGCTTGTGACCGTGCATTATATCCTTTTTTTGTAATTAATTCGAGGAAACTCGCTTTCTCGAGTTTTCCGCACTCGAGCCACGGTTCGATTGCAGCTTTTATACTCGTCGGCCCTGAATTCTATGTAGGATTTCCGTACTACCGTTGCGAGTCTACCTTTCCTGTGCTAGAGGTACCGATCTAACCAATGTACGAGTTTTTTTCGGTTTCAATATCTCACCTACATTCCATGTAACATGCGTTACTGTTTTTGCAGAACGCGCATCCCATCTTATCTAACCCGAATAAAACTCTCTACAATTACAGGCATCACTCGTATGTAACGATAATCAATTCCAATTTAATTCTATTCGCGTGAAATTGAAAATATAAAGTTTATTTATGTTTAATTTTATTCTATTTTTTTTTTTTTTTTTTTTTTTTTTTTTTTTTTTTTTTTTTTTTTTTTTTTTTTTTTTTTTTTTTTTTTATATTATTTATTTTTTTTTATTTTTATTTCTTCAAAATTGGAATACCTTATAATGCAATTGAGAAACAAAAATGAAATGGGTAATTTTTGCGCCTTTTAAAAGGTAGTTATGGCGGATTCCAAATATAATTTTCAAAATGAAGGATCTAATCTGCCAAACAAAACTAAAAAATCGTAATAGTGGATTCGTGATTTTACATAGTAAAACTGGTCCGTAATCTGCAGCGACCAATAGATTTTGAATTTAAACAAAGAATTTGTTCATTTAGAGACACCAAAAAAGTGTATTGTTGGAGCAATCACACTACATATGGCTATTCCAACGGTGAAAATTGTCGTATCATCCAGAAGCCTGATGGTCTCAACGATAGTATGGTTGTCCAAACGATACTTACTACTTTACGTGTATGTCCCCCTTATTGGATACACGTCATTTTAAATCATGAATTTTTACTCCAAATTTGAAATCAATGTGACTGAAAATTTATTTCAGGTGTATACCTATTCGAACTATGATTATTATAAATATGGTGTACCTATATGGAACTTGATTTTATCGTAATAAAGAATGTCTGACTAAAGAGTACCAATTAATGAACTCGTTTTTTTATGTGACTCGTCATTATTATTTGATTAAACTGCTTTTCTAATCACTAATAAGACGCAATAAAGTGCAATATTACTGAATCCAAATTAACTTATATATACTTATTTACAATCATTCCTGTTATGCTGAGCTTGCGAATAACTATGCAGTTCACTTTTTCTTCATTTTTAAAATTGAACAGAAAATATAAATATTTGCCAATTATCGAAGTTAACTAACCACTTCAACCAGTCATAAAAACCTTCCGTTTCAAAACACACGACTATGTATTAAACGTTCCCGTTTTCCGTTTTCTTGCGAGCGACTATTACAAATATGCCACAACGTTATATACTGTTTAATAAATTATGTTAATGTTCAGAAGGCTCGATAAAACTGCTACAAAAAATGAAGGCTCGGGGCTTTAATTTGCGGGAAAAAATTTCGCAATATTATATATATATTGACACGAGTGGCATGCCGAAATGTCAGTAGTCGAGTATTAATATTGAAAGATTTCACCTGAATAAATACTACCCTATTTTGCAACATCAATCGATATACAATCTATGCTCCCGCGAAGCATCAGTCTTTTATCATTAGGCTTAACATTTCCTTATTAATCATTCATCGGAAACCCATTGTCCTTATAATAATGTCACTATATAGCGGGTCGCGTTTTATACATAATAAAACGGCTAGAATCATTAATTAAGCACTTCAAGTCTGCATGCAGTCTCACTTCTATAAAAGGCGCATAAATCTCGTTACTGAACAAAAGATAAATAAACGTGAATAATTGTATACTGCAAAGTGGGTTAAATATAGGTTTTTACCGTAAGGCCGTGCTGGCAGAGTGTAATAAATTGTCGGGTGATCAAATGAAATTATAAGTAATTACATTTAACCGCTCCTATAAGTAAAAAGTGCAAACTGTTATATAAATTTAATGTCTTTATTTGAAACATTGCGGTACATAGCTTAAATGTATTTAGTCTACAGTATAGTTTATCGATCAGTATTCTGAACTCTGCGATTGTCATTGTAATTGGACCTATATATATATATATATATATATATATATATATGTTAGAAGAGTAGTTTACGAGGACATTTGCATAAATTTGCATGTTTTTTATTTCCCTATCATTTCC
>JAPYZR010001971.1:0-18770 GCA_030522945.1 Trichopria nigra
GACATTAATTACTTGATAAGTTTTTACTAGAAATCGCTGTCCAGGGCCTATTTTAATTTTATGGCAATCTAGTTTTTCCCGATCGATTTTCTACCTGGGAAGTTATGGAATGAATTAAGATCTGGTATATACATTGCTACACATTTTGCATATGCCATTAGATGATTCCAAAATTTCTGGCATCACGGGAGCATTTCGGCAAGCGCGGTCACGTGACTGTAGTTCTTCGGGGCAACCACCTAATAGGCGTCGCCACTTTATGGATCAAAAAACAGGCTACGCGAAAATCAGCGAACTGAGCGATCTCCCTATACTAATCTCTGCCACCACCATAAAGATCACACAACGAAAGTGTTCCCCGCAACGTTCCCCTTGACTAGCTCCCGGTCGAAGAAAAAACAAAAAAAAGGACAACATCCCGATCGTTTTTTCTTTGATCGATTTGCCATCATTCGAGATTCGACGGTAACCGGAGGAAGGAGCATAATTTGATATAGCCATTGAGCTCGTACGCATCTCGCGAAATATCGTTCGTACTTTATTTTCAACAACGAGAGAAAATGCCAAGATCTGCCGACTGTGTCCTACTGGATGATGATTCTCAACTGCTGGATTATATGCTGGAGAATTCAGAAAAATGTGAAATTGCCAAAAAAAAGCAGTCAAACTGGGGTGAAATTGCGCCCGACGTGAAAACTTCTGGTACGTCAATGTCTAAAGAATCTCTAAACTATTATTTTTTCATGAATTTATTTGAAATGTCGTCGAATTCATAAGGTTGAACGGATAAATGTTTTCACTATTGTCAAATAATTCAATAAATAATGGCCAAAAACTACATTTCTTCGGCGTGACGGACATAAAAAAATTGTACAAAATATATATATATATATTTTTTTTTTGCAATCTTTAAATCAAATAATTAAATAATTATCTGATGATTGTATTAAGGGAAAATTTTGATATTATGTTTTGGTATAATCGCAATTTAAAATGTATCAAGTGATGTCGAGGCAAATTAACAAAAACGCACGATGACTCGACAATTTTTATTCACTTACAAAAACTACATTTGTTCCCGTGACGTATGGTTTTTGGTTAGCATACTCGTAACCTCATCCTAATGACAGGTTGACATGTTGTCTGACACTTTTTTCATTCATATCATTTGTTTTATCAATTAAACGTTTTCAATTAACTTTTAGTTGAAACGGTAAAAAGAGCGATGCCAAAATCCCATCCGAAAGAAACGACGGCCACGCGTAGATCGGCGAGGTTACGTTCGGCCGAACAACCAAGAGAGACTAGAAAGTCCCACGCGTCAAATTCAAAGGACAATTTGATTGCAGTACCAACAACGAAGACGTTAGTATTTGCGTTATTGTCAATATTATTAGTATTTTTTGCATTATTTCTTTCATTTTCAAACTTGATTTCATAACAAACTTTGAAACAAAACCAATTAAAGAATGATTGATAAATTGAAATAAAAGATTTGCCACCAGAACCGAGATTAATACGACGGATAATAGCTGTACAAGTAGCGTATGTGGATCCCCGAAAAATGAGGAAAAGCGTTTTTTAAAAGCTGAAGCCCTCCATTTGGACTCCATCATGGAGGATGACTACAATTTCGATGGGTTTTCACAGACGAATTCAATTTGCTCTTCGCTTCAAGATTTCAAGAACAGATTTGATGAAAATTTTGAAATTCTCGATTATGATAACACAATCTCTACAACGGACGGTCAGTTGGGGGAAAGTAAGCCAAAGTACGAACAAAAGGCGCCGATTTCAAAGTAAGAATTGATAATTGATAGTTTAATCAAAAAATGAAACTATTAAACGTAATGGAAACATTAATTAATAAAATGTTATAATGTGATTGTTTTATAAAAAGATTAATTATTATTATTTATGCAAATATTATATATAGAATATTATATATAGAATATAATAAAGTATCAAATTTTTCTTTGTGACAATCTATCATCGTCAAATATATTCTAATTTAAATAATTTTTTTTATAAATGTTGTTACTCTTATTGGCCATCATAAATCCTTTGTTTTAAAATAACATTTTTTTTTTTTTAACTATATACTGGTTTTAATAATTATTCGTCAAGCCATTCATTTTAGTTTTCATATTCTCTTATGGTTTTCATAAATTCCTTCTGAATATATTGCTAAAGTTCGAAGCATTCCAGTCCAACGAAAATTATACAAAATATTTTGAAAATATATTTGTTTATTCTTTTTTTTTTTGTATGGTTCATGCATATGGGGACGTAGAGAGCAAGAGGAATAATGTTTTTGGACGGTTTTGGAAAAAATTTAACGAATAACAGGCGTACATATATATATATATATTTCTTTTTACGATTTTTGTTGGACTCCAACGTTTCGTACTTCAACATCGTTTTTGAATATGAGTGGAATTTTAAAATCAACGCAACAAGATGAAAAATGTGATGACTTGCTAATTATACATAGTAAAAATTTAATTAGTGAATTCGAAACCAATTCTTATTTCTAAACAAATAATATGTAATCATCGATAGTATATCATTTAATTAAAAATTAAACCATATAAATAAAGGGAATGATTATTTTAAATGTCTACGTTATACTATATTGCTTGACAATCTCATTAAATAAAAATATTTTATACTTTTATTTAATATATTTCTGATCTCTTTTTTTGTATGTTTTAAGAAAGATATGGAAGTTTAAAGTTTATTAAGACATATTTTTTATTCGCCTACCCCCCCCCCCCCGTCCCGCCCCTTTTTAGTCTTTCTATATCCCAAAATCTAATCAGATCTAAGTGCAGCCAAAACATACCTTTGAAAAAATGTGGAATAGATGGGGCCACTACTTCGCACGCACACACGCACGCACGCACGCGCACACACACACACACACACACACACACACACACACACACACACACATTTTACAAGTATTTTGAGCACTTGTTGGTGATTATGACCCAAAAATAGAGGAAACGGCTCGAGTTTGTAGAAATTTTCCTATAAAAAATGAAGACGATTTTTCATTCCCCCTCTATTATTTGATGGATAAATTCCAGCCTCTTATCAAATCTAAGTTGGGCTTAGACATATCCAAAAAGAGGTTATTAAAGCTTTTCTGTCAATTGTTTCGTGAGCTACAGCTTGTCAAAATTACATCGCAATAAAACGGTTTTTCAAGTTCCCCTACTCTACCACCTGGTGAATATATTCCAAAAGCTAATCAGTTCTAAGGTAGGCCAGGGCATATCCAAAAACAGTTTATGAAAGCATTTCTGTTGATTCGTTCGTGAGTTACAGCGCGTAGAAAATTTAGCGTAACGTTCTGGCCCTGGGCCTGGGCAGAACAAAACAAGCGTAGCGTAACGAAACAAACAGACTAACGAAGAAAAATTTTTTTATTGCATTTTTGGGTTCCTTATGGTTTGAAACGTGGACATTTGATGCAAAAATAGGGGGTAATTTTTTTTGTCAGGGGCACCAAATTCAATATTCCTTGAAAAAATAAGGATTTCTCTAGTAAAACTAAATACAAAAACCGAATCCGAGTGATTGAAATACTGAATCTGAATTCGTTTTTCAGATTGCCAGCGCCTGAACGTGCACCACAAGAAAAGCAGCAACTACGTTCACGTTTTTCTGAGCCACCCCAATTAACGAAGAAAAATATTGTTCAGCCCACTTTGGATAATGCTTATAAAAAACCAATTAAACCTAAGGGACCTGATGAATCCACCAGAACTTTCTTTGAGAGCATCGCAGTCACAGTCAGCTCGCTACCACAACACGTGCAAGCAACCATTAAATCACAGCTGTGCAACATAGTTGCTGAAAACTTGTTTGAATTCTTCTGCTTGCCGGTCATTGAAGCTCAACAGTGAATGATTACACCGTTTCATTACTAGTTTTTTTCCCTAAGCGTCATTTTTCAGGGATCGCTATTTTTAATATTTTTGCTATGTTCGTTTTAAGCTTTATCCATTTGAAAGTCTCTGAACTTCATATTTATAATTGATTGAAAGCTTTTAATGACAGCGCATGATATTTCCTTACGTACTTTTCTAGTTTTAAAAATAATTTTTGTCCACCCAAAAAAAGGGGCAAGTTCTCAATAGTGTCACCATGTGTTCTAGTTCTATACGGTTGATTACATTTATTGCGAAATTATTCATAAATGTTAAGCACACCGAAAAAAGTATTTTGTAAATTTACGTAAAGTTTAGTTGCCCAGGAGATACCAAATATTCTGTCATTTTTATCGTCACACTTAGTTCAACTGCGATTAAATTTTAGTCCGTCGAACTTAATGTAGCGATAGAAATGGCTAATTATTTAGTTCCCACAATGCAACGAAACTTTATTAAAAATTACCAAATATTTTGTTCAGTGCACTAAGCCTGGCACCGAGTGCTATTTGTTAACGCGAATTACCAATTAAACGTGCATAGGTACACGATGAATTACCTTTGTATACATTTTAATAGTTATTTAATTACGTTGAATTTAATTGAGACTAAATAAATACATTTTGTTTCAAATCGTTTGATTATGGTTATTACATGTGTACAACTTTTAACTATATAAAGAATAGGAAAAGAATTATATCGTGTCATATATTTCAGTTGCAGTTGTGTGAGAAAGTCCTTTTTGAAGCCCCGAAAGTCGTTAAAATCTGTCTTCATTTTCGAGAATTCCATACAAAAATTGTTACATTTAATATTTGACGTGGTTCATTTTAATCTTTGTATTATTTTGTGGAAGATTTTTAATGTTCCCAATTTTTAAAGTAAAAATATTTTTTTATTTTAATAGTATACCGTCAATAATCAACCATTAGTCAATAAATAAACACCCTCTTACCCATATTTCTTATTATTACTTATTTGATGAGCTGCTCAGAGTCGGAGTTGAGGAAATAGAAAAATTAGAAATCCTAAAGTTTCGATAGGTACCTAACGTTTTGACAAATTTGGAATCTTCCTACCTTTCGTTTTTGCTGAAACCAAAAAAAAACAAATCTAGGTATGTGTGATTATCATTTAAACAAAAAATAAAAAAATATTTAACAAGAAAGGCTGAAAATGTTTAAATTACAGTTTAGAAAATCTGCACTTATTTAATATTTATTAAAGAAAATATATATATATATATATATATATATATATTTCTTTGCACAGGTGAAAATATATTAATGATGTGGACAATGAAACAAATGAACGTGAAAGCAAATGCGCATATTTAAAATTTCTAACGTAGTACACTTTATTTCGCATTTCATACTAATCATAATTGTCATGTTCATAATTTTACCTCGACATTGATTCGCTTAACTGCGTAAACACTAGAATATTTTAAAGCTTTAAATTCCACCCAATTTGCACACCGAGATAAACAATACGTTCAAGCTGTCAAAACCTTCCGTCAGAGATAAAAATAGCTTTGCCGCGCACAATTGAAGTAAAAATGCTAGCCTGCTAGCATATTGCCGATTCTGCCGAATTAATTAAATATCAATTAAAACAACTGCTCTTGAAGCGTGAAAAAATTATGATGTATTGAGGGTAAAAATTTTTATTTCAACAATACCGAAGAACGTGCGTACAGAGTATGGATTCATTTTAAATAGCATTAAAGACTAAACCACAATTTTATTTGGAAAATTATAATTGAATATCGTAGAAATATCGAATTATTATTAAACAATTTTGTAGATATTTCCTACTTTTATATTAGGAAAATTAAATTGTTATTTTATTTTTGCGTCATAAGCTTTACAATAAGTTATATATGTCTATGCATTAGCAAGTAGAAGTATAATGGTACATTTTTATTTTATGCGTAATTTGAAAATACTAATTGTTGTGATGCATATACATATATGTATACACTTATCAATTTAAATTGTTTTATTTGTTCTATTTATTTTTTCGTAAAATTAACAATTAATATTAGTAACGTTTGCAAACGTACATGACATTATAAAGTACCCTGTTAACGTATCGATGGCGACCTTTGGAATTGCTGCATCAGGTGTGAACCTATATACCATTTTACAGTCTCAATTTTTATGGATTATTCGGAATAGGTCAAGTAGAATAAAATAACGCTTCGATTCGATGCGATCATTCTTTTGGAACATATATACATATATATATATATGATTTGCCTGTTGAACGTATTAAATCTCAGTCATGTATACAACTAAAAAATTTATTGATTAATAGTGAATGTCATGTCATTCGAAAAATAGTAATCTATGTAGTAATACTATATTTTAAAAATTTGACTTTACATTGGTAGTACCAACGCCGACAATTAATAGCAAATAGAGAGTTTACTAGTGCTAGTTAAAAATCGTTTCTTCTATCTTGTATTACACAATCCATAACGTTAGCATGGATCAACTTTATTTTATTTCTAACTAAATTTAACCTAATGATTACGAAACTAATTTTGGGTATCCTGTATGTATGTATGTTCGTATTATTTTCTCACAAGAATCTACGTATAAAAATGTCCATGGAATTATCAAATTATAATATATATATTATATATATATATATGGGTGAATAAATAGAACTTGCCATTTTTTTGTTACGTAGTAATATATGAAAATAAAAATAATTATTTTACAGTGAAATATTTTTAATACGTGTTACAACTGTATTTCTATTATTTAACAATAACCTTTTTGTAAGATATGAAATAAATTGGCATGCGTGTGTAAGATTACTACAATTGCTTGAAATTCAAAAAAAAAATTGAAAATTGCAGGTGTACTTTGTTACAAATTATTTTGCTTTGTTCTGCTTTAATATATACAAAATAACAATATGAATGTTATGTATCTGCCTAAAAAAAATACACAGGTTTGAAAAAGTGTAATTCATTGTAACAAAATTGAAGTTTAATTTTATGTCGGCCTTATAAAATGTATGCCATATTTACAAATTGTTAATTCTAAACGACTGAATGCATTACGAATAAAAATCGAATTATCAGCCATCACTCAAAATGCTTCTTTTACAAACAACACTATGGTGGTTTAAAATTTTTTTTATTCGAAACGTGATGTTTCAACAATTACCACTTTTTACTTTTAGAACGTTATATATATACCGAATATATATATATATATATATATATTCGTAATTATTTCTATTTGTGATCTTAATCGCACTTATCGCACTTTATTGAAAGTCAAAGATTCCAAAGATTTTCCCATATACTCATTAAAAATAAAAAATACGTGAATTCGGATCTAGTAAAAAATAACTAGTTGAATGTTCAAAAGTTTTGGAGACTTTTTAAAAAAGAATTTGAACAATTCCATGAGCGACCATGTTGTTTAAAGAAAAAGTAAATCGTAGAAATATAATAGAATTTTGTCAAGTTAAATACAGTCAGTAGACAAATTATCGCGTGATACCAGAAAGCTATAAACAAAAAAGAAAAAAATATAATTTAAATTCATTATTTTTAGGAGTTGAGTAAGCTTACAAACAATCAAGCATGCATGTTTTGGATATTTCATATCAGACCAAATCCAGAACATGACAAAATCTATGTTAACATTGAAATTGGATCATGTTATAAAGTTATAATGTATTTTAAGGTTATATGTAAAAAATCGATCTCTGATAGAATTATTTAAAACCGAGCTAAATATTTATATAGCATAATTATCTATATATGTGATAAATTAATTTTAAAATTTGCAACCGTACCCATTTGGATATAATTAAAGCTAAATTTGTCTACTTTTATCTGCAATTCGTAGACTTGTGCATAGGAAATTTGTCTTATACACTTTAATTAATGGTATTTGAACGCTGTGATGGAGACCTTGACAAAATCTCAGTATTTTGCAGGATCGAATTCAAAATATTTCAAGAAAAAGTAGTTTTGTAGATAATCAAAAGACTCGTGAAACGCCCTCTTTTTAGTTGCCTTCTGGGAATTGTTATATTATTGTTAATTATCATATAGATGAATGAAATGTTCACTATAATTTTCTCCATGCGGATCAATGAAATTGTTTCAATATAGCATAAATAGTTCGATACTAATTTTACGGGGGTGGCAGTTGGAAGCTTGATTTACACGAAATGAAGACATGCAGGGAAAGTAGCTCATCTTTGCACACTACTATCAAAGTTTCATTTAAAATGACGACTTTGCAACATGATCGTTTTTTACAAAATTCCTCTATTCTTTCTCCCGTCCAACTGAGAAAGGACGGCAAGAGGAACGAAGCATATTTAACATGACACCCTCAAAGATATGCATGTTTCATGGTCTCTTAATTTCTAACCCCTCTTGTAGACCATGAAGCAAATCGAACAAAGTAAATCCACCGATTGCAGTTCTACATTGCCCTGAAGCACTGGTTCTTCATTAGGACGGGAAGTGAATTATTAACCCTTGAAATACTATACGGATAATCATTGCTCGTGCTTGGATCCAATAAGAGTTTGTATTTCGTATGTAGGCGCAAGAGTCGATTTCTGTAATTATCAATTCCTAAGTTCGCGGCCGTTGGGTCGATATAATTTGAATGTGCACTGTTTCCATGGGCACACGGGAGAAACCGTAAACCTGGGATAGACGTTGCGCGGAATTGATTCATAAAATCGTTTAGCACTCGAGGACTTAAAATAGATTGTCGCTACATTCATGCAATTCCAATTCCGACTGCTTCATTACACTTTCATGCGTCGTCGTCAGCAAGTGGCAAAGTTAGTTTCGACATTGCTACACGGCCGGAGCTCGAAACCCCGAAGCCCCATAGTGCTCCCCCGAGGAAGTTTCCATAAAATTTTCATAAATTTGTCCTGTCGAGTTATCGCATTCCGCGAGACTTCCAGGTCGATATGCGCCGATATACCAATACACCCCCCTCCCTCCCTCCATCCCTCACCAACAACCCACACTCCTGTACCCGCCTATACCCGTGGCCTTTTCTATTCCCTTCATTGTTTTCCATTTTTTCGCGTTTGCGAGGAAAAAAGGGGATTGAGTCATTTGCAGCCAATTGTTCCCAAAGAACATGCAAATTTGTTTACGAAGAAATTGACGTCGACAATAGTTGAAGCTTTTTTCGTGCCCTGCGACGAAACAGATAATCATCAGGACAAAGTTTCGGAACAGTGGATTGCCTTGTGGTATATATAAGTCATGGAATAATGTTTCGAGTCGTTACTGATTACAAAATCTCTGCGGCTATAAAATCGCAGCTGATGATCACGCGTCAGCCGAGTACCGCAAACATTTTCATCAGTTCTGTGCTTTTTCACCTATGTTATTGAACCTAAGAAGAGCACATGCTCCGGGCATCTACAGTCCTCGAAAGACTGCATTACCTATGGTGCAGTGCTTTGTCAGTGGCGATGGAACCCCATAAAAAGCAACAACTCCTAAACCGTTGGAAAACATTCAAGGGCATCTCTACTCGAGAATTTGTCATGATCAGGAGGTCTCTGGGGTACATAGAGACCTCCCACGCGTGACATACTTCGACAGCTGGGTTTCTAAAATTTATTACCGCGCACAAATGCAGAGAAGAAGACGAGCACACCTGTCATTCTATTAAAAGACACTAAAAACTTTAATAACTAGGTGAATCATAATAGACTATTTTAGCACGCGGAATCACGCACGTAAATGTTAAACTTCATACCTTGAGGTGAAGAACAAAAACAGCATTTTCATTTTCCGGAAGCTCACTAATGTTTTCGTCGCGAAAAAACACACGACACTACTTTAATGCGCTTTTTGACACACCGATATCACTGCGATGATCGGATCAGCCGACACTTATACGGGAACATGTGGCACATATTTTCATCAACACATTCCAACGCCGCAGATACGTCGGCATCTGCGCGCACTTGACCGGTTTTCCTAACTACAGTGTCTAATGTGACAATACACGCCACCTTCGTTCAGAAGCGCGTCGTTAAATACACGGACTTAATTAGTAATACTTAGAGGATACATCGAACGAATGAATTGAGTGGTACGGCCACTCGAGTTTCTCGACACCTGTAAACGGTAGTATCTTTTCTTTGGTGACTCTTTGGTAGCAACCTGACTGATCCCGTGCGAGGGGGTCGTCGTGAATCCTCGAATCCTCGAGCATGTTGACCGATCGTCGCGAAGCTTTCGAATAGTTCGTCGTCGTGGAAAACGTCGTTGGAAAGCTTTTTCGATTCTTTCTTCACTTTCCCGATTAAACCGCATCGTGCATCATGCTGCAATTTCCGCGATTTCCAGTTCCAGCATCTCGTCGGATTTAGAACGGTGCTCCTGCATCGTGACAAAGACTACCGACACGACGCTTGATTTCTGACTCTCGCCGATTGGCAATCCTTCGGGCAACCAAGGACATCGCGCACCATCAGTGACGTTACTCGACGGGAAGACAACGTTGGTGAATTCCCGCCATACCGAGACGTCGGACTTTCCGATTCCGACGAGATTCGATGCAGTCACTCGGGGCGATCTCGTTCACCCAAGAGACGTTTCCGATACGTGTCCGGTGCCTCTGACGTGCCTCGAGTCCATTTACGGAGCGACACCGAATGGGACGACACCGAGTTTGTTATAAAGCCGCGTTCACCACCAGCAGCAACCTGTTAATCGAATTGCCTGCTCGTTCTCGACTTGAACCGTTGTAGCACGCGACCACGCGCGGTTCGCACACACTGGCCTATTGTAACCGGTCGCGGTGCCCCCGTCCTTTCGCCGCTTCTTCTTTCATCGCCTCCTCGTTTCCCATGCCCAGGCCGCCGCTGCATGTATCCAAAGTTTGTAATATCTCTGGCACTAACTAACACGACACTCGCGAAGACCTCCGCAGCAGCGGTACCTGACCCATAGTCACCGTTGTCGGCCGTTTACGGACGTCCAGCGGCGTGCGAGATAGCGGAGAGACTCGTGGTTCTGACGTTCTCGTGACGGCGTGGCTACGGGGTGGCGATACTGGTGACGGCGGCGAGGGTGGCGGAAGTGAGAGGGAGGAAGCGAACGTGGGAGAGAGTGAGCGAGAGAGCTGAGTCGAGATGGTTGACAGTGGTTGGTCGGCGCAGGTGGCTGCTATCCGACGACTGGTGGCTGGTGGATGTGCCAGAGTGCGGGCTTACGACGGAATGAGAGGAAAGCTCTGCTTAGGGGGCCGCAGCGTGGCATCGCCGACTGCGATGAGCGAGAGAGTTGCGCGTTATCGACCCATCCACAAAGCTATATTCAAGTACGATACGTATACGTGAGTGCGGCGCGCGGCACACGACCAAAGACCATTCGTTCCTATGCGCCCACGCAAGTTTCTCTCTCTCTCTCTCTCTCTCTCTCTCTCTCTCTCTATCTCTCGTTCTCTTCCTGCAATATATTTATATACACATATATGGCATATTACACGCACACTCACACGCACATATATAAATTTATATACCACAATCCTGCTTTTATCACCACAAACATTACGTCCTGTGTTTGCGATGTATCTACTATTTGTATTGCAAATAATATGCTATACGCGAATAAATATGCAGCAGTTGCGTATATTTTACATCGCAGGCACATCGCGCAAATCGCTCGCTGCGCAAACCATTGCGTGTACGCAATCTTGTTTTTAAAAACGAGTCGAAAACTACGCGTATTTGGCATTCGCCGTTGATCACCGGAATAATCAAAAGTCGTGCCAGCCTCGTGTGCGCCCCCCCGTACGTTGGCTTTTTCGATGTGCTTTGACGGTAATGACATAACGCGTGTAAAAAGAATAATTACGGATAATGCATTTTAAACTGCACAGCGCGCCGAACGCGAATGATATAATAAGTGCGCTAAAATATACCTGTTCTTTACTAAATAACGAAACGAGGTAATGCGTAAAGGTACGACGAAGGCCAACAATATCATTTTGAGGGAAAAAAAAGAAAACACTGAATATATTTTAAGGTTTTATAGAGCGAAGGAGATTCTTTTTTCTTTTCCTTCGACCCATTTAAGTAGTATGAGGCATGCTGCGTCGCATTTATTACCAGTGATAAAAGACGAAAAAAATTGTTCAGAGTTTTGTTTAGACGTTCTCTGACGGTTTCGATAATGATCGGTTGATAATATTTCTGCCGTTTTAAATACTTTTTGCACTTGTTAGTCCGATCTCCGAAACAACGAGAGATATATAGGTCCGAGATTGACATGGCAGTACACTCGGGTTTGGTAAATTTTGGACCCGGTGGCGCTGCGGTCGAGTTTTTACAAAACCCTCATTTACGCATTAGGGTGTTTAATTCAATTCAGAATGTATAGGAAAACAGTACCACTGTAAATTGTTTCAATTTAAGATTTAGCTATATTTTTTTGAAATTTGTAAAAACTTGGATAAATATAACGTTAAAACTCAATAAACCATCACAAAAAGGTGAATGTTACACATATATATTGCAATGACTTTTTTGTTTTTATTTACACTTACATCCAAGCATGAATTGAATGGAATATAATTAACATTTGTAAATAATTAAAAACAATTACAACGCTTGATATATGCAAACATCATTTTTGTCCCATGTAAATTTTTTTTTCTGAACAATGAGCCGTGCGAAACGAAACTGCGGTGGTTGCTTTTACATTCAAAACCGTCTTTCCGCGGTTTTGATACATTTATTAAAGACTTAAAAAATAAAAAATAATACGTATCACAATATACTGAACAAACATATAAGGTGATATTATCAAGAATAGGTCACGTCTTCGTTATTAGTATTAGCTTCATTGAATTTCCTTAATATTTCGCATTTCGAGTCAGTTGAAATGAATTTTTATACTGGACAAGATAAATGTCGCCGATTAAGTGTTTAAGTAAGAAGTTAAATCGATTATCGACCGTCTTAAAGAGATATCTTGAAAATATATATTTTAAAATTCGCTTTTTAAAAATGAAACATTTTACGGTTCGCAGAAATTATTTCGACGTATACTCTACCGACCCACCTTTGACTTTTACTGCATTAATTCGTTCTAAATGAAATTACCACGATCACTTAACCTGCACCATGTACCTTTTTATAGGAGTTTAAAAACATATATATTTACTAATTATTTAAAGACCTCTTTCAGGTTTCATGCTATTAATGGTAACGGCGCGGGCGGAGTAATGTCGCTTTCAGGGCACATGAAGTAAAGAACAGGGAAAAAGAATCGGTTGTATTTACGTCACGCGTCAGGTGCTCTTAAGAGTCCTGGAAAATAAAATATACTTTCTAATAAAAAAATTGCAATATTCTTTTAAAATTCCTTGAAGTCGTGCAGCACTCAAAGTCAGATTTTATTCATTTGGCAAAAGTTTAAAATTAACGTCGCTGATGTCATTTTCCGGATCGTGTGACGACTATATATATAATCCTCTAATCCTCTTATCCTCTCACCATCGATCGAAGAAATTTAAAAACCAATCATTACAATTACGCACAAACTCAAACTCAAACACATATCAGATAAAGAGCACATATTATTACAATTTCAGCATGAAAAATAGCTATAACATTTATTTGGTGTGAGGGTTTTCTTTCATCATTCAAAGTCGAATGTGATGTTTAATAAAAAAAAAAATTAAAATAATAAAAAAATAAACCTGAGGGTTGCGAAAAAAACAAACAAATGATTGTAAATAAAACAGGAGCGAAAATATCAGTTTTCAATGTGCTTTTAGGTACTATAAATATCAAAGATTGACGTCATACTTTGAATGTGTACTTTGAAAAATATTCATATTAAATTTAATTTTTTTTTCCAATACGTGAAAGTCGATATCTGTCTAAATAAAAATATATAAAAAATTACAAATTAAATCGCAATTAAAAGTTTATATCGTCCTCTTACTTTTTAAATTTTTTATTACATTGTAATTGAAAAATGTGTTGGTTTATAAGCATTGCGTATTCAATAGGCTAAATAAAGTTAAAGGTTATTTATTAATAAAATAACCTTTACTAAGGAATTATAAGTCCACAATAAAATCAACTTTTTTTAGACCAGTTAATAATTCGAAAAGTTTATGCTTAGAAACTGACAGGTATCGCAAAGTTGCATGGTCAGGAGGTATCTTAATTTTCTCTCTAATCATCCAATGTATGTAAAAAAAAAACACTGTTGATTGAGGGTTAATTCACAGGGAAATAAAACTGTCTGAGACTAGATTTCGACAGACAAACTGAAACTTAGACAGATTATCCAAATGACATAATTAACGAGTGCATATTTGTAAGAGACATCAATGCCACATATATATACGTGGAGTGACGGAAAAACTTACGTCCGGTTTAAGAAAAGAGGCTTTGATATTAAACATCAGTTTAGTATAAAAATCTATAAACAAAAATGCAGATGGTATGAATTAGGAAAAGACGTTGTAAAAACAGGGAAAATTAGCATGGAAAAATTTTATGCTGAGTTTCATTTTAAATAAATGTCCCATTGTTACGAGCACAATATTTAATATAACATATCATTCGCATGATAAACGTTTGCAAATGTTAATAAATTTAACCTTTTTTTTTAATACGAAAAGTCGTGGCCTTTAAAATTATTTTACATATTTTTATTATTGATTAATTAATTTCTAAAGTCTGATGTTGACATCGAAACTGATATTTGGGTTAAAATAGTAGAGAAACTGCGGAATACTTTCCTGTCGCATTTCTGTAGATATTTACGTTTTGAAATGCAATATAATTTCGCTCTGAATTGGTTTGACTAACACTACAGCCATATTGGATCGAAAATTCAACGAGCCCTGCCGGCAAATTAGTCGGGCTTTAGTCGAATGGATTTATTTTCACTCTAATAAATTCTAAGTATATATTGACGTTCAACTTCATAATATATATATATCCAGAAAGTGCTTTACCATAATAAGTTCATAAGCACTCTATAAATCTTATTGAAATATCAAATTACTTATGCAATTCGTACTTCAATTAATTTTTAATGTCCATGAACTTCTTTAATTCAATATATAATTTCAAAATCTGCAATATTATTTAAATAATACAAGAAATGAAAAAAAAAAAAAAATGTAATTCAGACAATTTTTAATATGGAATTGCGGTAAAACAAGTGCGGTATTGTAGTGAAGTCTTATATTAAAATAAGAGAAAATAATAGGAGACAAAACTTTGACAGATGTTCCCCTAAATCAGCCGCATAAAAGCGCGAGTATCGTGGAAAACCAACTCGAAATCTTAGGGTTTCGAGAATTTCCGCGGCGCTCCTGTTCGAATCCTGATTTCTGAGCGTGAAATGTAAAATAACCCAGATTTTGAAGTACCTGCGCTGTATTCATATCGCTGGACGGTCATTGCGTTACCCCAAGTACTGGTCGTAAAAGGTCGAAAGCGGATTTTGTTGCAAAAGCCGAAGCGCAACGCATCTATAGGGTGTCCCTTCACAATGGGCTCCGATTGTACCAGGCATGTAATTGTAGTTTGGATTGAAATACGTTTTATTGTAGTAAAAGAGCGTGTATTATTTAAAATTGTTAATCCACTGCACGCTGGGCTGGTTCTGTCGCGTCGAGCAGTACTGATTGTTCCTTGGTATAATCGGTATTTTCAAACTTTTCTCTATACACATATATATATATACGTGAAAAAAATTCTGAATTTGTCTTATTATTATTAAGTGCATTGGTAAAATGAAGGAAATATTTATCAGAATCTCGTGAGAATCGTGTTCAATTTTCCAGCTATATATATATATATATATATATAGATTTCTCTGTCCGTGTCGCATTTATCGAAGAAGGGAAAGACAATAGGACCCAAATGATAAAGTGGTGAAATGAAAAATGTGACTTTTGCTGTAACACATTAAACACGGTTAATTATGATCAAAACTTACGCTTCATTTGATCAACATTTCTTTCGTCAAATCCAACATTTAATTACACTCGAGACTCTTTAATCATAAATATATTTTCCTTAGTATCCATGAGGTCACATAATAATTGCGCACGGCTGGTATAAGATGGGTGCATCCTTGAACACCGGCAAAGATGAAACAGAGGGTGCGAGCGAGAGAGAGAGAGAGAGGCGAGGCAAGAGCACAAAATAGAGGAATGAGTAAGAGGGAGTGAGACGGAACGAGTGGTGATGCTGCGAGTGAGAAAGAGCGAGAGAAGCGAAATTAAAGTCGAGCTAGATTACGCAGCGGCTAGGGCGGGCTTTTAATTATTTTAAATTATTTGCTGGCGTTTTTGCTGCGGAAAAAGCGCGCATGCCTCGCCGAACCAACAAGAGCCAAGCACTTCCTTTAACCCGCTATGTGGACCAAGCATGCGTATATATATATATGTATATACCATTAACCAACTAAAACATCATTTGTCTACAATTGTGTTCAATTCGTATAGATATCAAGCACGTTTTAATATGATTATAAAGGAGTAAGTGTTTGCGTATCTATGGACGATTTTACATCTATTTTTTGTACATAAATATATTTTATATATATATATGTGTAAACATAATAGAAATTATATGCCATCATATCGATTTTTTTTACATAATTATTTAATATTGCTTTGTATAATTTACAGTATTGCGTGTACGAGGTCCCAATTAGTGTATCATGGTACGTACCAAATTATTGTGGTACACCACGGTCTGTGTACAGTAGCATACATTTAAACAATATTGCAAGAAGCGCTGAATCCCTATATACGTATACATTTGCATATCATTTGTTGTAACTTTGTATGAACCGAAAATTGGACAGAGCTGCAAGTTATTAAACGCTGTAAAAATGTTCTTTACATCAATGAACTGTTCATGCATATCGTCATGAATGTATCAATTTATGTTCATGACGCGAATGGTGACTCTCTTGGTTACATAGTGAAAGTCTTATAGAGTATCATTTATTTAAATAATTCAGTTGGGACAAGCCGTACATATAGGGATGTATGATTACACTAACACCTACAACATTTCTTTCGCGATATCATTTATAAAAAATGGAAACCTTACGACGACTTACATTAAATTAAATGTCATTTGTTTTATTAAGCTGCATATTTCGCGTTATATAACTATTTTAATCCGTGTACTATAAATTAAGAATGTGTATGTAGTAATATTAAAAAGTTCTTAGGTTATAATTTTTACATACATAGATCGCTATAGATGGCTCTCTGCACGGATAGTAATTGTGATCGCCGGCGGTTCAATTTCAATGTTTATCGCTGTACAATATCTATACAAAACTAGTCGGTGGAGAGATTCGAAGTTTTTTTTTTTTCAAAAATATTGAATTCGAGCTAAAAAATACTGCGATTTTTTAAATTGCTCTCCATCAAGCAGAAAGTTCAATTATTACTAATTAAAATTTGCAAAGTCCTATATATACGTATGAATCGAGGGTTGCAGTAAGTAGTTTTAATTTTATCCGCATCGGTACGATTGAAAAATTTGACATTAAATGTATCGTATACAGATCAATAATTTCATTTAAGTATTGCGAATAGATTTAAAAAAAAAATTCCACCAAAGATCGATTGCTTTTTACGTGCAACCTTAATTTTAAAATAGTAGAGTTTCATCAACGTCCATAATTAAAGATCTCCTTGGGACTCGATTCTCTGTCTTGATTAGATATTTATACTTCACCAAGAAGGATTTAAAGCTTACAGTATAACAAATAGCGCAAAATCGCCAAACGAGAAAACTGTTGTAATCCTACGGTTTCCGTTAGAAAGGTTAAATGCTTAAGTAAACATTAGAATATAGAGAATTAGACGAAAATAAATGCTTTTAATAATTTTATCTATTAATCTTAACAATATTGAAACATTGCGATGTCACTAAATTAAAATAAAATTCGACATGCGAGTGATTCAAAATCTACACTGGTATTTTAATTATAAATTTATTTGATGATTTTAAAGTTATATAGTACAGCAATCGCCAATAATTAGTGAATTGTAATATTCTTATGAATCCATTATCTTCGCTTTATTTAATTACTTACTAATAAGATAGTTACGGCAACTAATTAGCCAATTAACTATACAGCTATATTTATTGACTACATTTGTTAATCTTTCAGCATTTTTTCGGTATACCGAGAAATAATTTGACAGAAAGAAATCCTCAATTAATCAAAAAAGTAATGTTGGAAAAAAAACAGATTAATGAATAAAGTAGACGTACAATATAAATGTAGTAATTATAACCTCTTTTCGTAATTGCACAAACAAAGTTCACTAATTACAATAAATAAGACTTGTAAACGAGCTGCACCTGCTTCACTCGAGGATAATGTTTGAATTCACTCAATAATACAACTATTGCTCATTATAATGCCGCTTTCCAAACAATGTAATTGGCATCCTCGATATGGCTGAGCAAACTGATACCAGTCATCGAAAATTAAACTAGTCTGTGCCAAACGAGAACTATGAGATATTATTCCCCTTTAATGAATACTTTACTCGCAACGAAAGTCAAAGTTAATGCGAGCTCCAGTGGATGAGTGAACTCCAGGACGTATATATATTCGGCAAATATCCCCCACCAGCAGGTGCACCAGAGTAAACCTTCACTTTTATAATACATATGTAATATATAAATACTGCTTATTGGCTCAAAATTTCTGAAGTGGGCCACTAAATTTTTAATGGCGAGATATTTGTACTATTTATCGACCACTTGGTAGTATTTTCGTATCAGGATATG
>JAPYZR010001972.1:0-18766 GCA_030522945.1 Trichopria nigra
GAAGTACAAAATCTGAAACCATTTTACGTAAAATTATGAATGTCATGTAATTTATTGTATATATAATATATTAAAACAGATAAATAAATGCTCATTTTTCACTGAATCAAAAAAACACGTTGTACACAATAAACGGATCGAGGCGGACTGTGGGCTACTATGGGCGCCGCTATGACACTATTGTTTCCAGTTGTCCTGCGCGATGTTGCCGTTTATTCTTTTCAGTATAACTGTACAAATTGACGATCACTTTGGCATTCAATATCACCTCAGAATTGTCATGTTTTTATTGCATATTTCGATTCGTCATAATAAATCTGATGGATTTCTACGAAGATATTAACGATTATGTGCTAGGCGTAAGGTAGCTCGTCCATAAGCCATATGTTAAAAGTAATGAATTAAACATTTTTTTTTCGGGGAAATTAGGTCGATAATCAATTCTCAAATTTCGCATACTCAATGATAAATACTTTAAGTACAACATATTTTATTTTGGAAAAAATCTGTAGGACTTCGTTTCACGGATGAGCTTCCTTAATGAAACTCGTATTTCGGCATTTTTCAAAATTCATCTCATAAGGGGATGAAAAGGGAAGATGACATTTTCCCGAAAATTCAGTCAATCCTTTCAACAAACGCACCTACTTACAATCTTGCTAAATTCTAACATCTTGTCCAAAGTTGTAGGCAAAACGAAAATATCATGTTTCTGATTCTTGGAATTGACATTAAAAATTAAAATTATTTAAACTTCCAGAAAAAAATAAAATTATGAATTTAAATGTTACATCTATATTTACAAATATTTCAACACAATTAGATTTATTAATAGTTGAGAACGAATAATAAAATAAATAGAAAGAAAAATAAAAGAAATAGAAAATTATTTTTATTAAAATACCACAAAGATAGTTTAATACAAAGAAATTTAAGAAATCATAGTTAATTCAAAATTGATATTTATAAATCTAATAACAGATGGCGTATTAACCTATACATAGAAGTGACTTGTTTTCATTATATATTGTTTATTTCTGAAGAAGATCCACACAATAGGACCACGCAAACGTCAATAATTTCTTTATTTAGTAAAATACTGTTATTTCAATCCTGTTAATTTAATCCTCTCAATCCTGTTTAATGAAATTGTAAAAAAAAAGTTACCTTCATTGTTCTACGTATTTACGAATAAAATTTATTTATAAATATGAATTTAATTTATTTCAGACAATACTTTTATGAATGGTTATATGTAAAATTGATGAGAAAATAAAATTTTGCAATGCTTTTAATTAAAATGTCGTTACTTTCTACGATTCTCGGTGAACGTAATCATTTTCTTTTTTTTTTATAGCATTTCCTTGACGTAACAACTGAATATAAGAATATCGAGGAAATAAACGAGGGCTTGACACCTATGGGCGACATTGACGAGGAAACTATCGTCATCCCTGTCCTTGCAACTCGGTATAGGCATCTGTCATCCAACGTTCTATGGCTCATTTTAATTAATATTGACATGCGAGCCCGTCGAATTTATTGTTGTAACTTCATTGCGAGCACCGAGCGATAATCGTTGCACTGCTTTCATCCAACATTTGAATCGTACTCGTACGTAATTTGAATGATAATGCCCTTTAGAAAAGTTTAAAGGTTTTTACATTAGAGGTATTAAAAATCTCGTAAAATTCATGAATTTTACTTTGTTACTCATCCAGGTGTTAAAAATGTACAAAAAATGAATAATCGAAGACAGAAGGATAAAAAATGTCACTAACGAGGACCAAATGAATGTTAAAAAAGATTTGATACACTGAGAGTAAATTACTACAAGGAAAATCGTATTTCTATTGTCTCTAAAGTCTTACCGTGTATTGCACTTATCCACGTGCAATTTAAGAAATATCTATTTATATAAGAAATAAAAAAGGAACGGAGTAGGGGGAAAGTCTATACGAAAATTCAAACTGGCAAATTCCACCCTTTCCGAGTTTGCGCGCGTGTATAGTGTGCTCCTTGATTATAATTACATTGCCGGCAACCGTTCGCTTAAAATGATCAACTTGGCAAATCCCTAACAACCACCCGCACTGGCGTAATCTCTTACAGAACTAAATTCGTAAACAAGCGAACTGCCGAATGACGCAGTCAAGTAGGATGTCGTTGAATTAAATTTCTAAGCCAAGTTTCGGATCAATCGACAAGAAAGTCACGTGTCATCCCCTTGCCCTACTCCCTTCTTCAAGACTTCGTAAATGGTAAAATCGTTTCTTACTCCTGTAACGCGTAAAACGTAAAAAGTATATGCAACTTTTCTCGTTTCTCATTCCGCTCCCTTTTTTTTTTGTTGTTGTTGCTTTCGAGCCAGCCCGGAAGAGTTTTGTATGAAAGGAACGGCGGCTTGTTCGACAAACTCGATTATTTACTTTTCTTCTTGACGAGTGACTTAACGCATCTTTTTTATTTCGTCGCGCCAACATCGCGTTACAGTACGATGAAATTTGTCGGCTTTAAAAGAGGCAGTCCTATAATGCGGTCCCGTTATTAAACCGTAAAATGTAATTTAAATTGGCCAGCAATGCATCACGCCGTCTGACGGCATCCGAATTTCCCGGTCTTCACTCCTTATTTCCCGCCTCCATTTTCCACGGCAACTTTACTCATCTCCCTACGTCAAAGAGTTCTTTCTACTTTACCAGAAAACTTCTTTTACGGCAAGGCTAGTAAAACAAGGAACAATAAAATTGAAATGGCCACAATGTACACTTAATATACACTGCTGTTTGAAGAGGTTATTCTTTGAGCATGTCTTTCATATTGTTGCGAAATACTACTGACTCGTTTCGCTGAAATGCAAAGTTTTTTTTTGAAAACATTAAAAACTCCTCTAAAGCAAACGTAATCTCGAGGATCGTTACATTGCGTTTCTTTAATTACAAATCTCGACATAGGTTTCATTATGTGCGGTTAAAAAGTGGAAGGATGACTCGAATCCCACCATTCATATACAGACATCTGGAAGTACAATTTCAAACATATATATGCGTAATTAGAAATCAACTATACGTCCATGATTCGTCCAATTCTCATCATCATATTCTTGGACGTAGAACAAAGGGATGTAGGACATTATTAACAAAGTGGTAGCTTGCGGTTAAATGGTTTAATGGCGATAATTCCAAATTTTTTGGGGTTTACTGGTATTGCTCCTAATCGGCCAAACTCCGCCGTTCGACTTCCCCTGCTCGAATTTTTGGCACGATTCGCGTTTTCTATTCTGGCAAAATTTGTCCAAATGCCAGGGGCAATAGCGAATTAGTCGTGGGTGACGACGCGCCTGCGCATTATCCTCGATATAAAGTACAGTCGATCCTTGTCCTTTGAAAAAAATTCACAAAGCGCGTCGGGACGAAAAAGCACTGAAGTTTCGCGTTGGCAATCTTCCCTTTCAACGAGAAAGGCGGAAAGGACCTACGAAATTACGCGGAACTCAACGTGGGCGAAAGAGCTTGATGCGCCGGGCTACATACTAGACGAGCGAACCTCGTACGTATTTCCGGGCGTGTTTGTTCTCTCGGGAAACCTACAACTTTATGCCCTCCACATATGTGTATGTACAGGGTTACGGTGTCGACGTTTTTCTCGCTTCGAGTGGCCCAGAGTGCCTTTCAATTTGGCCAATGACGCTCGCCATGTTTGCACCTGCTGTTCTCACGCCTCTTCCTTTGCGCGAGAATTTGCGTGCACTTCGAATGCGAAGTGAATCGGAAATTTTACACAAAAGAGAAAATATGTCGAAATTCCTCCGGAACTGTGTCCCGTAAAGCTACGGAATTCCATATTCCGTTTTTCTTTTATCTCTTTGCCGCGTGACAGGCTATGGCGTCTAATACTACATGCGTCGACAGTAGTCGATAGTGTAGGTTATGATTGGTTATGTTTTAGTTTTCGTTAACTCTTTCTAAACGTCGTGTTTTTCGTAAATCCAGCATGCAGAAAAAAGGAAAACTCAAGACCGCAGAGGTGTTACCGACACGAATAATTACCGAGGATTCGTGGCGCGAGCCTTTGGACGCGGTCGTGATCAACGACGATCACTGGTGGTGCATGGTAACCTTCATGGTAGAAACTTGCAAAAATGATTTTGCATACACGTCTGCCTTCGTGAAATTTGCGGAAGATGGATACAGGAATACGATTTATGCAATTAGTTACGAAAAACTTATGGCTACTGTAAAACTTTTATCGAAGCCCGACTTGGATGAATGTCCGATCCTGCAAGGGATCTGTCACTACGCGTCCAAATTAATTCGCGACAAAGAACCGATAACCACTTCATTGATGGCGAAAATCATCAAGTTTATGATTTTCAGAGCAAAAGCGGAAATGATAAGGAGAATCAAGAAAGTACGAGAAATTGAATGTGAGATCGAACGTGAGCTTTTAATCATGCAAACAGTGGCGGAAATACCTCCCCTTATAAAAACGGAGAAATCAGTATGGAAGGGCAAATGTCCATCCGATGAAAATCGCAGTTTCAAAGCTAATACGAAACTCAGGAGACGCGGAGAAGAGTGGAGAGACAAAGTTTACGTAGACGACGCCCCTACAGATGGTCCTAACCTATATGTTATTTTGACTGGCTTTTACGATCCGGAATTGCCTGTTGAATTATCGAACGTCGATATTCCTGTCACTTGTATTCTGAAGATGAAAATACCTTGCAATGTACTAGAGATCGCAAGAGACGCCGACACAGTTGACGATCCATCATCGAAACCATCAAAACGTTTATTTCTCAATGTTCCCACACAAGAGACCGATATGGACGGATTTTGGGCGACGATCGACAGCTATCTGAGGAATCCCGTAGGATCCATCAAATACGACAATTTCATCTTTCGGACATTTTGTCCGCCGGAAATGAATTTCCAATACTATGGCGCGAAGAAAGAAATTTACGACCGTTTGTCTTTCATAATGTTCGATATCTACGATCTCACGCGGCAATATGCTACCTACGTGCAAAACACGAAGCTGCAAAATATTTTCGAAGAGCGCCCTACATTCCAGAATTTGGATCTTTACTCAAACATTATGAATGCCATCCCCGAAGAATGTATATCAGTACCAATATTGCTGAAAACTTTGCTCCTTCAAGTCGAGAAGAACGTTGCTGCAGTGGAAACTACGCCCGAGCCCTGCGATGAAAGTATATGCCAAAGTCATAAATCACCTCATCGACGGTCCACCGGCGGATCGCAAGCCGCACCAAAGACGACTTCATTAACGATGGAGAACTCGGAAAGCTCGTCCTCCTGGCTTACAGAGAAACTTCGCCTATTGAATTTGAAATATGAGCTCATCTCTCCGCCGGCAGAACGCGAATCTCAATTAATTCTTCATGCCGACTCACTGACATTAAATACGTATCATGCCACCGAGGCCGTTGACACAATAGCAAGCGCGAACTCAAACTTTAAGGACGTCGCTACTTTGGGAATTAGCGTCCTCGAAGATCCGCGGATTGAAAACTACTGGTCCACTGAGAAGAATGCAAGCCAATTTTCTTTCCGAGATCCCAAAGATTTCCTAGATCTCGTTACAAGGTACTGCGAGGACGAATTTCTCGATCGATCCACGATCATGCACTATTTAAACCTAATTGGATTTAAAACCCTGGAAAGAAGTCCTGGAGTAGAACGTGGAAACAATGACGCTAATGATAGCGAATGTATTTCATTAATTGACAGAATGATTGATGATAAGCAAGACTCGTCCGGACTCGTGTCCTTCAGTATACAAAAGTTCGGGCATCAGTCGATCGATGAACTCGAATGCGCGGAATTAATTTCCGAATCAGTGCTTCAACAATGCATCTACGACTGCTTCCGGACTTTCGATCAACATCAAATTCAGTATTTCCAACCTACCGACTCTGTATTACTGATATTCAGTCACAAATTTGATAGCAATGGTATAAATAGGTTTCAGGCATCGGCGAACTTGCGTACTCCAGTCTGCCTTCGCGAGTTTTGCCGATTTACTGTATACGAAGAAGAAACATGGTTCAAAGAGCAAGAAGAGTTGAAACAAATGAAATTGCCGACAAAAGACCAGAACCTAGCGACGAAAACGCCTCATAAAACCGATCATAATATTTTCACTGATGCAGACTTTCTTTTACCTGGTTCTTTAAAAGCAAATCGGGAACATTATGGCAGCGGGGATTACAAATTTGCGCAAGAACAATCTAGAAGCCAAATCAAGTCACCCAAAGTCGATTTGAAAGGTGACCCAAAGAAGAATTTGTCAAAATCAACGACAACGGCGATTAAGCCAGGGAAAGACCTGAATGAGGAAAATAAAGCAACGGAGGTAGATACTTCATTTCTGCCGCTAAGGGAAATCATTCCTTGTAATTTTGCTAAAGATCAAGAACCTTTCAGTTTTATCGCGTACGATCTTGGTAACTGTCGAATCGAAGTTTCCAACGTATCCGAGACATTCTTCTCGGCTGATGGAACACGAGTTCGTGTCGATCGCGAGGAATGGCTATATTCCGAGAAGACGTTAAGTCTGACAATCAGTTATCCGGAAAGCGATTTGGTATTCCACGCGCTTACGAAAAATAATCAACTGAATCTGCACTCGTTTCATTTAACGACGAGAAGTGGAATAATAATGGCCTTCTCGGGAGAGTCATTATTTAATCGTAAGTATGACGATGATTTACACCAATAACAAATGGACAATGACCAAAGATAATGTGAATAAATTTTCGTTACAGGATCTCCCATTATACAAAGTCGTAGTACAATGTGGGATTCGAACAATTTCCAAATCACATGGCCATCTGGACTCGTCGTACAACTTGTTCCCAACCACGAGACGAATGAGCCGTTTTATGTTTTGCAAAAGTACATTTCCAAAAGTACAGGACCCGAATGTAAGGACATAAAGAAAGAAATAAAGCGAAAATATTTACGCAACGGAGAAGTCTTGAAATACTTGGATGACGGGACGGTCGTTTCCTTGAGACCGAATAGTACCGTAATCACGTATAAGTTCCGGAAGGGATTGGATAAACCAAACAGCAATTTTCCAGGTGATAAAAACAGTTCAAAGAGGTAAATTATTTAAAATCTGACGTTTTTGGCATGTAGATGATAAGTTATGCTGAAGGTAAAAGATCGAGCTCGAGTCACCTGAACAGGTCCCTGATCAAGAACGGTAGCAGCGAAGACTTGGGTGAAGCGGAACAACCGTCATCGCAAACGCTTCTAACTCCGTCCCAGGTGAACACTGCATCTTCAGTTATCCCAATTTATTCGCCATAATTATTATTAATGCGACATATTTTGTTTATTATAAGCGAACCATGTCACAGACAACATTTGTGCTTAGTCCGATGCCGAGATAACGTTGTCGGAGGGGGAACGCGACGTCTGCGAAATGGAATATACCGTATTGGAACACGACGGTAGACGTTACCAAGTTTGTAACGACGTTATCCGCGAGCTCAATCGATTGCGCGTAAGAACCGCCTCGGAATACTCGGTCGCTGAAAAGTTCATTCGCCGTACAGACGGTACCGACATGCTCTTAAAAATCACGGGCGAACAGCTCGTCTCTTTTCCCGGTACTCCCTTCGTATAGGCGAAACTATTCCTTCGCGTAACGTGACGTCATTTTTTATCCTTTTTGCCAATTTCAGACGGCACTCGAACGGCAACGAGTTTCGAGGTGGAAAAGGAACCAATTACGTGCGGCTGGTTGGAGGATGATTTCGACAATAGATTTTCCAAAAACCCTGCCATCGACATTACCGCACATCCGCGAGAGCAATCGACGTCGCCCGATGATTCTTTCGTATCGATTGTTCTGAATTGTCACATGGAACATCCGAATTACGCGGGTGTCTCTTATCACGGTGCTTCGAAAACATGCACTTTATCGATGCCGGATGACGTCGAAGTGGAACTGTTACCTGACGACGTCATCATCGTGAGGCTGGGTCTTGACGTCGAATTGAGGGTACGCTGTCTAATTAAAATGCGCAAAGACTGAAATAGTTGGAAAATGCAATATGTTGCAATAACCTCAAATGATCATCATTAACAGGTACAAAGGGACGCTATTGTATTCTCCAAAAGGGTGTGCGATATTTGCGACGGAATCTCTACTTCTACTTTCCAAATACTAAATAATGGTACCAAGTCCGTTGACCGAGCTGTTTTGACGACCTCCGACATGTTAGGCAACATTTTCGAAGTTAAACACGATGGTTGTACGACGTTCACGCCCGCCATGACTTCATGTGGATGCGCGACAGACGGCTATCAAAAGAATTGTTGGGAAATGTATCCGAATGAAAAGGAGGATTGGCAGCATGCCCACGAGTCGGAAGGGGAAGAACATCTGAATGTCTGCCTGCCTGCGGGTTTCCCACTGCGCAGTAAACGAAGAATATTTGCCATGAATCGTGATCGGACAGCTTACGAGTATCATCATCGATCAGTTCTGCGGAAGCAGAAAAAGTCCATATTTCTGGCCGATGAAGCCGCCATGTTCTTGCACCCCATACCCCAGCGCCCTAATATGGAATATCAGCTTTCATTCATACCACCGACGCCGTTGACACTTTCGAAAGCTTGGCTGCAGCCGCATAAAGTTTGTTCGACTTGATTTGTTAATTCTTTGAAATAATTTTTTTATTGTACATTCGTTAGTTATGATGCAACATTACTGTAAATGTTAGACCCCATTAACGTCTGGTAAACAAAATTTCGTTATGTTATTCTTATTGTGCAATTGTATTTTCAGATTCCGGAAGTTATACCCACATACGACAGAATGTGGAACTTTCCACGAAACGAGCGATCGCAGTCGGCCGATGGTTCTTCCACTCAAGCCGGTAACAAAATTAAAGAACGTATTTGGTTCGAACCTCTGATCGATATGGCGATAGGCAAGGTGCCGCCTGTTTTGATAACGCGACTCCTCGAGGGTATTGGCCGTGAAAACGATGACGCAATTATCGCGGTGCAGCGAGCTTTGGCGTGCGCTCTACAAGAGGTGCGTTGCAACATTAATTCGTAATAACAATAATAATTTGCCTGCGAAAAGCTATACATGTGGGAAGTAACTGCAGTAGTATGACAGCTCTTTAAAAAACACCAAACATTTCCGCTTAAAAGAGGCAAATCGATTTGTAATATTAGCTTTTGTTCAGGAATCGTTAAGCAGATCATCGATTACACCGGATAGGAATTTTAAAACGAAATGCGTTATCTCTGTAAATGAAATGGAATGCAATTAGTATTGTTTGGATTCCATGAAAGAAAGGGGAATTTTGATCTGATTCAGTCCTCCAAATTTAATGATGGATAACGAATCACATCAAATTTTAATTTTTTTTTCCTTCACAAATATGTGCTAAGAAACTAAATGTATTTGTAAATGCAATTATAACTATACTAAACATGTTCTAATTCGAAAAAAAAAATTACAGTCATTCGATTGTGAAGAAAAGAGCAGCGAAAACTTGAAGCCTTTATCCGGGGAATCTTCGGAAGAAGGGTTTAATCTTGATGAGAACAGAATTCTATTGGAAATTACAGAATTTGCTCTTGGCATTCGCAAGACTATTGACGCTGAGACATACTCGATGTATCATTCGGTAAAAATTATTTTATACTACAATTTTTATAATACCAAGAATATATGAGCATCAGATGAAATCGTACATTATTTATGCGATTTTTTGTTTTCAGAATGTTGTTAAAGCAAAGGAGGATGCCCTTGAATGGGAAAGACAAAAGCAACTTGATATTCTAAATCGTAAAAAGGAACGTGAAAAGGAACGAGAAAGGCAACAAGATTTGATAGAGATGCGTCAAATATTACGAGAATTGATTGACAATTGGTTAGACAATGCCATGGGAGTTAGCGAATTGAATGCCATAGCTCTTAGGAATAAAAGGACAAATGGTTGCCGTAAGAAATAATCGACAAAAATGCGTGACGAATAAATAAACAAAACTCTAACTAACGTGAAATAAGCAACGGTCGCATCTTAATATAATTCGCGTCGAGGCTAATATGAACGGAATAGATATTTATAAATGGTTAAAAGTTGTATGCCGTTTCAGTTTCAAGTCCTATAAGTTTATGTGTGCATCGCGGATGTAGTGTTATAATGTATTTCATTCTTTCCAATTTTATTCTATTACATTGAATTTTATTCGATTACTCTAAATTTAGTATTTTGTATCACAACACATGGACATTTGCATTTATTCCGAAAATCAATCACTTGAATTATATTTAGGGTCCTCTAAAATATAATTTTTACCATCAATATTTTCTAAACGATATGCTACGACTATGATTTTATAACATATTTTTTATATGTTTTAAGGTCGTAGTTGATATTCTCGTATTTGACATTGAGGAAATACAAACTATTCTAAAATAAAAAAAAAAACTAGGATAATATTGTGATTAATAGTAACTGTAAAATATTTACAATGGCAATATAATAAATAAATAAATGAACTGTGAAAAAAACACTTGAAATTATTCGGAAAATTCCGGCACACTTAAGTTACCATAATGGAACAATCCAACAATCGAAGAGGATTGGAATGAATAAAAATGCATTCGTTTCGTAATTTTTTAATCCACATTTTGTCCACTTAGTATGCTTTCAAATCCAAAATTAATTTCTCTAAAATGCATTCATTTCAATCCATCAATTTCGAAATTATAAATATGACGCTTGAATACAAGCAAATCCGCGAATAACGTCTGAAAATTCATAAAGTAGCTCAACCATATTTTAAAAACATTTAAATTAACAAATGAGAAATTCTTTCAATTTTTTAGAATAATAATAAATCCTTAAAATTGTGGGACAAATACAGAATTTAGATGTAGAAATGCGTTAAATTCTAAATCCATTCTCGATTATTACTGGGATAATTTCAAAAAATGATTCTTCATAAAAAGCGATTATATGAATTGCCATGAAATGACTAAATTTTTCTTGAAATTCATAAAGATATCCTATCATACTTCCTAAAACGTACACCAATCCCAATTTGATTGTAATCTGATTTCGATCCAACATTGATCATCAAATCCACATATATATGCCGTATAAAGGCCGTAAACCAATAAGCTTTGTTCCATTTCAGACTGCACTAATTAACTTACTACGTATTGTACCCTTTACGCAGAGGAATAATTAATCTGGTCTATGGCACCTGTTCATTATACGAAAATAAATATGCGTTGAATACTATAGTAATTCGAAGCATCTCTATGCATGGAATGACTTCTTTTTGAGTAATTTTTTTTAATTTTACACAAAGATTGAATTGTTCTGACTAAATATTACTGACGGAATAGTGCCAGGTTGCTCGCACCCATTTAGAGATGACAAGGAACGTATTCTGAAATACGAAATGTATAGAATTATTCATGATGAAGGGGTTGTGACATTGATACCAAATTAAGCAAGGAAAATACGCCTTTATGACAAGCTTTTAGATTGAGACGCAGATAACGGTGGATAAACAATGAGTCAACTTTTGTCAACACATTCTCAGTCAACCATAAACTATCAATTATGTAATGTCAATGGAACGTTTATGTCTGAAATAATCATATTACATATAATTGTTAATTGAAAAAATTAAATATATTTAATATAAATATTTTCACTTGGGATAAAATGTTTGCATTTGTCCCTGAGGATGATAGCCTAGACTGTCGAAACGTCGGACCAAAAATTTAATTATTTATGACTTGTTTTACAATATTTATTTTGTAAAACATAATTTTTTAATGACTTAGATCATGGAATATTCATTATAATGAATCATTTGTACTGTTATTGATATAATTGTTAACTTTTTATGTTTTCTAGGTTGTTCATATGGATAGTGCGAGTCGCGATATTGATCCAGTGCGTAGTGTATTTGGAAGTAGCTCTCTACGAGGTTCTAAAGGAGATTTTAATTGGGTTTTTCGCAATGTGCTTCATTTTAAACGTAACCATTTGTAGACTTTTTACAAGGTATAATTGTCGTAAAAAATTAGCTGGAAGTGAGAAAGTTATATATAAACCTTTTTTAAATTCGTACGAAAATATATTTTGTGGTCATTTCGGTAAGGAAACTTTTTATTTTTGTGCACAGAGGAGATTTTTGATAATTTTTAAAGCTTTAAAAGCACTTTTAATTAATTTCCTGAAAATCATTAAAATACTTATATAAAAGATGACTAAAAATGGATTGTGATGAAACTAAAAAGTTTTCAAATGTCGACAACTTAACAGCATACTCATTTATTAAAATTATTTTTAATGAATTATTAGCAATTTTAATTGAATTTACATATGTATTATATATGTCGATTATCGGGATCTTGGTGACTTGAAACTTAATAAATGAACTTAAAATAATATGCCTATATTGTATTGTATGTATGTATGTAGATGAATGTGTCTGGTATCACTGTGAATATAAAATAGATATCGAACAATAAACTTTTTTACATTTTACAGTTCAAATGCGTTTATATATTTTCGAAATATTTCTCAGTTAGTCGTATAACGGTTGTATTGTAAGTTACAATAACGTCAATATATGACAGGTTTGGGTGCTTTTCAGTTATAAGATAAATCTTTAAGGTCTTATAAGAGATATATAAACGTTACGACAACTGCCACTTGTGACGATTAATTATTGGTTTCATAACAGTTGTATAATAACGTTTTTACAACGTTGAAAAACGGTCGATTATATTTCCCATTTGGTTGATATATAATCATTTCCACAACGTCAATACATAAACATTTTAGTTGCATAATGGTTATAAGAAAAGTTAACAAGATTGATGAAAAGTCATATAAACGTTTTTGTACCCGTAATACGACTAGATGTGCTGCTTGGATTGTGTGTGTGTGTGTGTGTGTACATATGATGTAAAGCAATTTATATAGGATTAACGTATATATTTGTTTTCAAGTCAATTTTGAATTCCCTCATAGTTGTGTTGCTGCGTCGTTGCCTGGCTCTCAATCAGAAGTCCATTGATTTTACCATGATTCTTGACACTTGGTAAATCTCCATCAGGACTAACTTGTAACCATGTGGTTATTTTGGGTCCTGTTGTTGACTTACACAGGGATTGCTTAGGACGATGAATATCGTCGAAAATAGAGCAAATTAAGCCCTGTATCCACCGATTACACCTTCAGGCTAAATCACTGAAAAGCCGGTCGTGGGAAAAATGTTTCGAAAGCATTTTTAAGAATTAATTATTGATCGATTCGTTAAGTTGGAAAAGTATTATTATTCCTCAACAAAAAAAAAATCAAATTTTTAACAAGTCATATTTATAATTTAACTGGCTATCTTATGTCATGTGATATATTTTACAAAAAAAAAAAACGTGGCAACAAGAAAATGTAATTTTATTTAAATAATATTTTCATCAATGACCTGCGCGCTTCTCTATTGATTCGAATTCAGCAGTGTTGGAGTAATAAATTTCTAGACAATTCACGAAGTGATCTTCGGTTGAGTGTAATAATATCAATGCAAACATCAAAAGTGAAAAAGTTAATTAAATCTAAAACAAAATCAAACGCCTTCCCTCCCGAATCGAAAATATAACTCGAGGGTAAAAAATTATTGCGATTAAAGAAATTAATTTATTTCTTAATCAGCGCAACTAAAGTAAAACATTAGTAAAATTTATCGCAGTAATTCGAATGTACGACGTCACTAAGCGACGCTTCCCAACGCGCCGATAGGAGAACCCACAGAATTGCAGAATTACCTACACCATGATGACATTGCGGGTCGAGTATATCCGTTAAATCGGTGCCACCCTAAGAGGGTGTAAATTATCAATCCCCGGGATTTGCGGCGATTAAATCTCCGGCGATTCCATTTGACCTTTAGTTGCTAACGGGAAACATAATTTTCCGATTTTTTTTATTCCGTCGTTAATTTTCTTTATTTTATCGTTCAATAATGGTTGAAAATCCTTCTATTTTTGAAATGAAAGTAACCAATGGCTGGTTGCTTATCGATCTCCTGATTCATAAATAAGCAATAAGTAAAACCCGTGATTCGTTAAAAATCGCGCCTGTACCAACTTATATTAAGATACTATATGTACCATTTGTATTTTGTGGGAATAAGGAAAGGTACAGTTTGGGACGTTATTAATAAAGGTAAGCCGGGTGAGAAGTGAGCATGCATTTTGATCAGATATACGTCTATTGACAAATGCTGGGAAGTTATACGAGTGAAACTAGTCCGTTGTTCAGAATTCTGAACTAAACTGGAAGATGGAATATAGTGCTGTTTCTGAATTTGAAGCATTAATCTCGGCAAAGTATACATTTTAGATGATGCTGCGTAACAGACATTTTGTTTGCGATGCTTGTAGAAAATCTCATGTTTTGGTTTCATATCGAAATTTGAAATGTTTAGAAAATACTACAGTTGATGAAAAACGAAAGTAACAAAAAAACTTTTCATGAAATTTCGCAATTAACGTCGAAATAATATAAATTAATATTAAAATATAATAATCATAAAATTGAGTTATGAATTGTTTAATTCATACAAAGTTCTTTCAAATGAAGGACCACCAGCGATGACGTCCATTGGATGTAGATTTTAGAACGTACAATGGACGTATAATGTAAGTGGATGTACAAAGGCCGGAAACATAACTATATTCCCTCAAATGAAAACATTGAAAACTACTGAAAATCAGTCTATTCACTGATTTTCAGCTAAGAGTAACCATACATCAGTGAATAATTACTGAAGGGACCCTTTTTCGATGTTTTAAATTGAGAGCGTAGGTTTGCTAATGGAGAAAAACTGGACGTATACATTTATCGCCGAATGTTCTCGTGAGTCAGGACGTCCATTATTCGTCCACTATTCATACATGGACATCCAATGTACAACAATTCTAACATCTAACAAAACTTGCAAACCGTGATAATGCCAAAACAAACAACGACCCACTTCATTTTAACGACCAAGAAATAAATTGAAATGCATCAGCATGAAGTATTTTCTAAAATCTTAAAGAACTAATAATTAGAGTGATGGTCTTCGGCTTAATTTAGGCGTAAACCGGACACCGCTAAATGAAACAATCATCCAGCTTAATAAGCAAACCGGAAGGCAAATATGCGTCATGTATATCCATCCTCAGTGGCCTGCCAAAGCGACAAATGGGATACGCGTCGCCAGGGCTAATTTCTGGAGAGTATCGCATTTGCGACTGGTCAAAGGGTCAACCGGTTTACACGTCCAGAGTGTCGCTATTGTTGGCAAATTGTCCGGCCGACGTATTCCGTCGACGGCGACTGGATTTGATGAAGTAATGGACGTTCTCTGTCGACGTGTTGACCCGAGGTCGGCAATACACTTGGTGCAATGCCGGAAAATCTATGTCGACGACACACGCACATCCCGATAACCTATACGCTCGGCTAAACTTTCGTGGAACGGGAGTTCCATCTCGTCGAATTGGTAGAACTTTGTCGACGAATTCCGTCCGAAACCTATTCTTTTCGTCCCTGACGTTCTCCGATTCTCATTTCCGAGTGAGGCTTCCAATTCTCTATCTATCTCCGAAAGTCGCCCAAAAAAAATGTGAAGATTTCCAAACGACTAGAGTGATTCTCGGGTGATTGCGATCGAATTCACACCTTGTGACGTTTTCGTAACCACGCATGCGCGAGGAACATTTTTATTTCGTATCAAACAAAAGTGACGATTAGACCATCGTGGGTAATGCAAGTTGGACCACTTGAAATTTTATGTGGATACAATATTCATTTATTAAAATATGACTTTTTGATTGACACAAAAGTGAAAATGTCCTTGAGACCTAACCAAGCTCTAATCTTCATCATTATCTCAGTATCTATTTCATGTCTAGTCTGAACTTGTCTCTGTTTATTTCATCGAGAAATTTATAGTCAGAATCTGGAATAAATCACCAGATAAGAATCTAATCTATCTGAAAGGAGCTATTGAACTAGCGGTTATCTACAACATATTATTCATTTTGCGCTTAAAAATTTTGCCTAGACATTTGTAGATCATCGAATGATGAAAAACAGCTTTTATTATCAATCTTATCTTGACGAACTAAAGCAGTATGACCATAAAGCAGTATGACCACGATACAAATCTACCGTGTTATGTCATACGGATTTACTTGCTCGACCATGATGGAACAAGTTTTGAACAACTGAACAATCGACTCGATGAAAGTAACTGAACTAAAAAACAAGACTATACGTACTGTTTGAATTGATTGAATTCGAGTCGATTCAATTAATCAATGGAAGTAAATTGAACTTCGTCGCATGAAATTAAGATAATTTCAAGGAAGCTGTAGCATGGCAGATGAAGATGATAAAATACAATAGGGACCCTCGAAACTCTTTCCGATCGATCGAAGCGATTAAACACCATACGGCCACGGCCCATTACGAGTTTAATAAGCATTTCGAGCGATATCGTGGAATTGGCTTTCTATTTTTCCCACACCCCTAAGAGGTGCGGCCATCGCGATCGTTTAATTTGCAAATGGGAATCCCTCGTGGTCGCCTCGGAAAGCGACGAAAACCGCAGGGGAAGGTACCGCGGCATTCTATAATTCTCTGCCAGTCTGCGATTGCCTGAAACTTCCTCCAACCTCCTCCGGGTGTACAGGGAGGTTCGCTTTACCGCACAATCTCCGGGATCTCCAATTTCGGGACAAAAGGTCTTAGAAATATTTAGTATTTTGGGCCGTCGCTGAACCCTTTTGTTGAATTCTTAGGGACGCATTCAGAGGATATCTACCGTGGAATCGGCGAGAGCTCTGTGAATGGGAAGGTTGGTAATCAGCGGAATGGAAGCGATGCAAGTGAAGTAGTATCATTGTTGATTTAATACTATATTCAGTGGTATTTTCGGTTAAATGATCTCGACTCGGTTGAAAGGCACCGCTAGACCAGAGTAAATGTACGAAACAAACTTTTAGGAATAACCTAAGAATTATTCCTGGGTGCCACGTGGATGAAGATTGTATACGTAAGATTTTAGAGAATACCTCATTACCCAATTATAATAGTCACTGATGAAGCGGTCTTGGCACACAAATGGAATGTGATACCGTTTATCGACGTTGACTATATGAATTCTGACCAACTTGTCGGGACAATCCATCGCCAGTATTGGTGCCATTGATAGTTTAAAAACTGCAGAAACCTAATCGATATAATAACATTTCGAATCGACAGTTTCCTGACCGGAACTTCAAGATTCATGAAGTATTATATTTTTTTAAATTCGAAAATGCTCTACACATCAGCGAACGGATTATACAGTAATTAATGACGCGTGAATAAACGAAAATAGGCGTTCCAATAAGTTCCAACATGTTAGAAAACACACGAATTGCACAAAGTGACCCAGAAGCTGACAAAAGAGTAACCGGATATTGCCGTTTGAACTATCCGCGAAATAAAACGACGAATTATTGGCATCGAATCGCTTAAAAGTTTCGAATGCGTCAAACGTGAAGAGTAATTAACCCTTTGCAAACGGATGAGCGACAAAATTTCAAATTGCTTGCTCTCGAGAACTAAATAATCTCCACAGTACACTTGGCAATTTTTTTAATGATATTTTTAAAACTACCGATGCTATAATTATTCATTATGAAGTTCTTATATAGTCTAAAAAATGAATTGTCAATAAATAATAAAAAAAAAATAGTTACTGGACGCAACGCTGTAACTTAGTGGAAATAAAAATGTTCATAATCACCAAAATTTAAAAACGTGAGAAAACCTGTTTTTTTTAATATGGGTTTTATTACAGTAATAATTTCTCTTTTTCTTTTTTTTTTTATTTTTCAATCATGAAATAAACATTTTTAAAATTGTAGGAACACCAATAAGAAAAGTCATTTTTAAATGAATATACCTACAATGGAACATTCGACAATCATCTATGAAATCGACTTTCGATTTTTGGAGACAGCTAAAAGGTTATCCTAAATTCTCACGGGAAAAATTTTAAAGAAAACTTTGTAACAAGATGGGAAAATCGAAAAAGAAACGAAAACCAGCAAAAACGGGAATCCACCATGGAAAGGTTGACATTGATAGAATTGGTAATCATCGTTTCTTTCAACTCCATTCTCAATGTCTAAAAAGTTTATTGCTTTCTATTAATGTTTCTTATGGAAGATGCAACACTTTTTTCGTAACAATATTCCTTAAAATGTCGACGAAATCGATAGGAAATTAAACTGTTTCTATACCTTTCATGGTTGTTTATTAATTTCTCATATTCTATTTTCTAGGTTATACAAAAATAATGTAAACTCATTCATCGCATTAAGGCTTTTTACCGATGAATGAAAATATTACGAAATATTTCAATTGGAAAATTTGTAAATTCTCTTAGTATTCTTTAAAGTATTTTTAAACGTAATGAACCAAAACTCCCATAATCTGAACCCTTGGTTGTAAATATTCTTTATTACAAAACGTTCAATTATGTATCTGTTATTTATATTTATATAATATTCACAACCTTTCTCATATGATTAATCCCCAGCAAACATTCACAGAAGTTATGTCACAATTATGTAACAGTTACATTAAAATGTCGCCTCAAAATTGGCACAGTTACATAACAGTGATTGTGAC